>LSSK01001695.1:0-34743 GCA_001969505.1 Zancudomyces culisetae
AGCTCTGCAATCGGTGGCGGCCCTGTTCCTCAGTACGCCCAGCAACCGTTTCCCGGTGCCTATTCAACTTTTCAACAGCAGCAACAGTACCAAACTCCACTACAAGCCTTACCTGGTAAAAAAAATTCATCCCAGCTAACAGCCTCTAGATCTACACAGGTTTTATACAATTATCCCTCAGCGTATTCCGCCATTGATCCCTCTTCCTTCCCTACCTATTCCAGCTATATTTTAAATAATACACAACCAAGCCTCCAAAACACTGCTACTTTCAACAATAGCGGCCGCCAAAGTGTTGCTGGAAGCTATGCCTACCCTGGGATGACGCCAAACACTAGAAGTACCACTGTCACACCAACACCGATCCCAGTTCAACTGCGGTCGCAGTCGCCCGCAATTTCTCTAAACTACAGATACAACAACACTTTTGGAATCAGCCCTACTAATATGCAGCCACTTCCTGTAGACAGATCGAATTACTCAGCATATTCTAGGAATACCATTAGTGCAAGCTACGGTTCACCACTACAACGGCAGCCAATCCAGGGCAATTCTCAACCTTTTTATACTACAAGTATGAAATAAGTGTATGAACGAAATTTATTCGTTGGACACACTAAAAGCTTACCTAACGTGCTGATATATACATAGAATTTGGTTAGCCTCAGAGCTTAACAAGTTCACATATTTTTTATTTCATAATAATATTTTTTATAGTACAATTTCTATCTTTCGGCTAATTTTTGATTAAAATTGGTTAATGTATGCTAACCTTATGTTTAATAAATGGTATTATTTTACTGCCAGACGATCTGTCAGTCCAATCCATGTTATATCACCAATTAATTTATATTTATGTGACTTTTAAGAATCGAGGGAAAAAATCCCAGCTTGAATGCTTGCTTTAATGTTCGTAATGCTTTTAGTATTGATGGTCTTGAACTGTATAGAAAATTTTTGAATATTGTTGATGATGGTTGATTATGGTTGATTATGGTTGATGATGGTTGATGATGGTTATAATAAAAGCTTTTTGTGTCTTCGCTGTTTCCTGCTGAACTCAATAAAAAAAATTGAACAGAATCATTATATTGGTGTTTCCACAAAATTGTCTTTGTAAATATCTGTTAGTCTCCAACCGGTAATAATATTAACACATCAGTATTCGCATATTCGCATATCTGTATATTTACATATTTTAATATAATATTTTCCTCCTGGTTCTTTTTACTAATCAAAGAAAAAACTATATAAGCTGATAATGAAGCAAACCAAAACATCAACACCATCACTTTTTTGTTTTGACATTACTAAAAACCTCAAACATTTAGTATACCAAACGAATAAGGTAAAATAAACAAGAAACGGATACAAGTATTAAATACAACAATGCTGAACCATAGCGACGCAGACTACCATCCAGATGATTGTACATGTGAGCAATGTGCAATATACATGCTTATTGACACCATTAAGAATACCAGCCCAAATTGAGACACAAAGACAAAAAAAACGGTGCTAATTTGTTGGGTTCTGCTCATTAGTTTAAAATCACAAACGAAAGGAAATTGACTAGTAATAGATGTTCACATGTAAAGAGTGGTGTGAGTGTGAGTGTGAGTGCAAGGTGTATAAAATGGTTATATTTCTTTTTCAGTCCATAAGATGTCACACTTTTATTAACTTTTTTTCTTTGGATCACTATACATTTTAAGCCATCTTTGATCAAGTCGTTATAACATCTTTAAAGAACAATAACTAGGAAAACTCTCATAAAAAGCAAGAAAAAAAAAGTATGGGCTCAGATCTCAAGATCCTATATTTCGAGTGTTAACATTATACTCCCCCTCGCATGTAAAGTATCTTTTTTTTGGTATGGCTACTACTAAAATCCAACTATTCGTGCTATGTTGTATCTAACAAAAATGTTCGTTTTAATTGTAGTTGCGTGTGGTTCCATCCTGCTTAAATGAAAAAATGTACATAATCCAATTAAAAAATCATTGCAGCTTGTTTTATTATAGATTGTGCTAACATTTTTGGGATTAACTATTTACATATATTTTTTCTGGAAAGAATAAATTAGTGGGATGTGGAAGTAGAATAAAGTGGGGATGGAAACAAGAATGGTAGATTGCTAACCAATTTTTTCCTATTGTTTTTTGCTGGAAAACGAGGTCCAGCTAAACACAATTTAAATGCTGTCTACTATAATATTTCTACAAGATACCACAGCAGGACAGGCCAGAAAAGTATTACTTTGTCTGGATCACCATACACATGGTTCGGTAAAACATTTTTAGAGTTGGAAATCAGCAATTAAATCCATTGAATGTGCAAACGATACCAATACTGCGTGTTTTGCACCATCCTCACCTCCCTGTCCTTACTTTAATATCTTAATAAGCTGTTAGTGTCAATTGATTCAGCTTTACCAACACACAGAATGAGTGCAAATAAGAAAATAATCCCTTTTCGCTCCCCTCCCCCCTCTATGACACATACCCCAATCATTCATTAAAAAAATTATCCTGGCGAGACTTTAAAAGTCGTGCTTCATTCATAACCTCTGACTTGAGCCGAACTCTACTTGCTTTTCCGGCACCAAATGCAAATCTAGTTATTAGATTGGCAGCCGCACCACGGGTTAAAAATAGCGTTGTGTTCTCGGTGGGTGAATCAAGACCCGTTGATTCGTCTGAATCAACCGGGTCAGTTTCAGTAGGGGATTCGGCTGAGTCTATTTCGATTGTGGTTGTTGTAAATAGAGATTTCGGAGCACCTAATTTAACTAAAAAGTTTAGCTGCCCTTTGCTGGGAGGTAGATTCCGCCATTTTTGGCCTCGTGAGTAAAGCTTATAGTCAAAGTTAGAGATTTTAGATTTAATGAACGTATCACAGGCACAGAAAGCCAAGGGAAGCGTGTCGGCTTGAAGAGGAAGTAATATGGGTTTGGATTGCATATGAGAAGGCGAAGGTGAAGGCGTAGCGGAAGTTTTTTTCTTCAAAAAATAGCGGTAACTGGCGATATACCTTGGTGTTGTAGAGTGATCAAACTGTTCAACAGCTGCCTGCGTGAATATTGTTTGCCTTGTTGCAGGGGTTATTTGGGGGGTGTTGGAGGCAAGCTTATCTTCAATTGTAACTGATAAACGGGGATGGTTAAATACGTATTTTCCGTTGGGTAAAGCAACCCAGGACAATTTTGACCACAGCGCTATACGGGGATCACCAGTAGTCAAAACATCAACGTCATATGGTGAAAAGTGTTTTTTGAAATGTAAACCAAAGTCGTTCATATCTCGACGATGCATAGTGAATATGTGGTATGGGTCGAGCAAACGCCTACATATATGCTTGATGCTTGAGAGTGACGGGTGTGATTGTTTATCGGTTACTGGAATGGAGTAGAACTCTGGTACAGTGTTATCCCTCTTTTTGTTAAAATGCTCGAGAACATCGACATTTTCGATGGTGGTTTTAGGGTCAAGTCCCAGGAGAGTAGGGATGTTGACCATACTCTTTTTTGAATCAAAGACATCCACAAAATCTACTATCATACAATCTGTTTTATCTTTATGCAGGCGCATTCCACGACCTATCATCTGCTGAAACAAAACTGCACTTCGTGTGGGCCTCGCCATTAAAATGCAGTCTATATTTGGTATATCTGTTCCTTCAGTTAAAATCTCACAATTTATCAGGACTGGAAAGTATCTTTTCTTAAACTCTTCAAGTAAAACAATTCTATCGTTTTGTGAAGTGTTTCCAAACACAGCCCTCGCATCTACTCCTCTATCCCGAAATGTCTTTGTCAAATTTCTTGCGTGTTCAACATTTACAGTAAATACCAATGTGGATTCACGTTTTTTCTCCTTAGAATCTCTCGAGAATTCAAGATATTTATCCACTATGAGGTTATTTCTGTCGTCATTATCTACAGCTTTTGCAAGAGAGCTGGGATTGAAGTCATCGCCAAGATTTTTTACTGATGTTAAATCCACCATTGTTTTAACCATGGTAACTTTTATGGGACAAAGCCAGCCCTCTCTGATCATATCAATAAGGGGCTTGTAGTAAACAATTTTATTAAAAACCGCACCCAAAGCAAGCCCGTCATGTCGCTTGAGGGTGGCTGAGCAGCCCCAGATCACCGGTCCTTTTGTCCTTTTTTCTTTAGGTGTACTAACTCCCGGCTCATGATCCCCTGTACTTTGAACATTTCCGTTTTCTTGATATTTTGATACAAAGTGTTCAATAACTCTAAGATATGAGCTTGCAACCGCATGATGGGCTTCGTCTATTATAATACATTTGTAAAGATCTGGGTCGTGCAACGATAACTTTTTCCCGTCTTTTCTTGCCAGTGTTTGTATACTTGTTACTATAACATCCGCAGCAATACTGGCTTTGCTAATTCCTTGATCAAGATCCACCCGCAAGTCGGGCGCTGCTCGACGGATCTGGCTGCAGGCTTGATAAAGTAGCTCCTTTCTATGAGCAAGCACCAACACTTTTGTAGCCTGTGGGGTGTCACCCTTGATCTGTTTTATCATGTTGGAAAACACAACCTATATTAATTTTTTTTAATAGTATTCGTTATTATTGTTTTTTTTTCAATCTATTTTCGAGTTCACAAATGTAGAGCCAGACGTAGACATTATGAGAAAAAGAGTGTGGAGTAACAACCTTTCTCTCTCCCCTCCCCCCCGTTTATAGACCGTTTAAATTTGAAAATATGATATAGAAACACGAGATACGAAATACGAAATACGCAAATATCATACCGTTTTCCCGCTTCCTATCAAGTACAGAAAAACAATACAATAATCTGTTAGTCTGGGTTTGAAATCCAAAGTTTTATTTCTATATCTTCTACTAATAATAAAAGCTCAGCATTACCCACTGGCAAGGATACAGCAATATTTCTGTACCCCATTTCGATGGCTTCTAGAGACTTGTCGATACATTCTTGCTGGTAGTACCTTAAAGCAGGCCCCACTGACGAGGAAGCTACTGTGTTCTTGCTAGAAGAGCTTGGTATGTCGGATTCATTCTCCTGAACGAGTTTTAATTCGGAAAACGAGTTAGAGGTTGTCTCTGCCCCCAAAGCAGCACTTCGTGTTTTGTGTGAGTTATTAATGTGTAAATTCGCTTTTGAAATAGCGGTAAAAATCATTTTCTTGTAAAACCGTAAAAGTGGGTACTTATATGTACCCCTACTCCCTATCCAGGAATTCATAAATGGTGTGTTTAGTTCTAAATTTCGCTTTTTTTCTTTTAAAATTGTACAACCCAGACCAAGAGCTAGTTTTTTTTGCACTTTAATTTATGTATTATTTTTATGATGAGCTTTTAAAGCCGTGAACTTTCGGCTCAGGTTTTAAGGTTTGTTATTGGACGATTTTCTTCATGCAATTATTGCAAAGGGGCAGTACAAGTATATTAACTTGCGCTCTTGAGCTAAAAATGATCTAAAATGAATTCAATCAAACCCTCCATACACAAGATATTCTTACATTAAAGTTAGGTGAGATATATAGCGCACCGGTGTACCAGCAATCAAAAAAATTGTTTAAATATATAACTAGCAACCTCTCTTGACTGTTATAGCCATAATAATCATTAAGCGAGCTATGCTCAGTGGGTATACCATGAATCCAGTTCAAGAGATGAGTTTGTGCACTTTAGGTACATCACAGTATTATAGTTGAGCCCACCAGCGTTTCTCATCTAGCAAGTTTAGAGCTAGAAATATCAATGCACGTGTTTTATTGTAATATATTGTGAGTTGTGTCCACTACAAGACAGGCAGTTATCTGTTCTAGTTTTACATATTTTAAGGTGGGCATAACTTGGATCTTTGGTGATTAATCATATTTAGAAAAAATAATTAAATAAATAAGAATTCGCAAAGAATTCGAAATAATAATGCTGTAAATATATGTTATAAAAAGAAACGCAAGAAAAAAGTGGGGTATCACTACACCGAACGCATACATCAATTCTTTAATTTTTAAAAGGAATTTTAATGAGGCACGAAGAACCAGGCATTACTCAGAGGACTTTCAAGCCTAAGTACGTATCTTGTTGTTTTTAATTAAATGGGTAAACAAAATGTCTCATAATCAGGCAAAAAATACACCAGGATAATTGGCTGGCTTTACACTAAATCCATTTTAAAAAATATATATAAATTCGGGCTTAACATAAATAATATAAATCTTGCAAACGCACCACAAGTTTAATAAATAAGTACTACAATTTAGCGATTCGGGGAGGATTAGATAGATAGTATTCTGCTAGAAAGTAAAACTCGAAAATAATAAACACGGTTTAGGAAGTAGCGTATTAAAGAATACACGATTCAAAGACCTAGTCCAGCACTGAAAAATTTAAAAACTGAATGGAAAAGTACTAAGGATGAAAGAATCAGAGCCAGAAAGCAAAGAATACGGTAGAGGAAGGGGTGATGAGAGGAAGAGAGACAGGGAGAGATATGAGAGGGGTAGAGAGGATAGGGGTAGAGAGGATAGGGGTAGAGAGGAGAGGAGTAGAGATCGAGATCGAGATAGGGGTAGGGGTAGAAATCGGAGTCATAGTAGGAGCAGGAGTAGAAGTAAATCCAAAGATAGAGAAAGTATAACTAGGGCCAAGAACAGAGAATCTCAAGATTCGTCTAAAAATCTACGAGAGGATAACAAAGATATCCCGGAAAATGGGAAAAAAGCGCCAGTGACAGTGGAAGAATTCATCGAGATGAAAAAGAACAAGGAAGAGCAAAAAAAACCGGCATTCATGAGTCGTAAAGAGAGGGAGAGGCTGGCACTTGAGCGAAGACAAAAACAGTATGAGGAACAGCAGAGATCTAGAGGACTTGAAGAAAATAGACAAAGAGTGGATGACAGTGGTAGAAAACGCGGAAATGTAAACGACAGTAGAAGTAAAAGCAGGAGCAGGAGTAGGAGTAGGAGTAGGAGTGTAGGCAGAGATAGAGATGCTAGATATCGTAGAAAAAGTAGAAGTAGAGGTAGAAGTAGAAGTGGCGACAGATATAGGTATAGGCATAGGAACAGAAGCCGAAGCAGAGGTAGAAGCCGAAGCAGGGGTAGAAGTAGAAGTAGAGAATGGAGAGGGACAAGAGGAAGAGAACAGGAGAAAGACAGAGCGAACGAAAGAGACAGAGCGATGAGGGCCAAACTGGAGGAACGAATGCGTGAGCAAGAGGATAGAGCGATAAGGGAGAGGTATATTGGAAGGGAAAAGGAAAAAAAAAAGATTCGTAAAGGGCGAGATAAAGTTTTTATGTTTGATTGGGATGCCAAGGAGGATACTTCGCAAGATTACAATATGATATATGTAAACAGACACGAACCACAGTTTTTTGGACGTGGGCATCTGGCAGGATTCGATATAAGGGAGCAAAAGGCCAAGCTTTCAAAATTCTACAGTGAGCATTTGGAAAATAGACGAACGGTGGAAGAGGTGGAGCGAATCAAAGAGCTAGAGAGAGCCAAGATGGCTAAAGAAAGCAAAGAGCGATATAGTGATCGACACTGGAGCGAAAAGAAGCTGGATGAGATGAAGGAGCGGGATTGGCGGATATTTAAGGAGGATTTCAATATAAGCTGCAAAGGGGGAGGTATTCCAAATCCTATTAGGACATGGGATGAAAGTGAGCTACCAGAAGAGATACTCCGCGTGATAAAAAAGATAGGGTATGATCAACCAACGCCAATTCAGCGACAGGCAATTCCTGTAGGGCTGCAGAACCGAGACATCATAGGGATAGCAGAAACCGGGAGTGGAAAGACAGCGTCATTTCTGATTCCGATGCTGGTATATATCTCGACACTACCAAAGATTGACGAAACTAATATGCAAGATGGTCCATATGCAATAGTGCTAGCGCCTACTCGTGAACTAGTACAGCAGATTGAACAAGAGGCGAGCAAGTTTTCGAAATACTTGGGTACAAAGTGTGTTTCTGTAGTGGGAGGGCATTCATTTGCAGAACAGGGATTTGCTCTGCGTAATGGTGCTGAAATAATCATTGCTACGCCAGGAAGACTGAAGGACTGTATTGATCGAAGAATCATAGTTTTAAATCAAACCACATGTGTAGTAATGGATGAAGTAAGTTTTTGTGCCATCTGGTTCTGTTCTATAATTAATCTCTATACTTTTATACGTTATATACATGTATATTTACAACATGGTATATGTTGATAGGCCGACAGAATGGTTGATATGGGTTTTGAAGAAGACGTAAATTTCATTTTGGATTCGCTCCCATCATCACACATCAAACCAGACACTGAAGACGCTGAAGATGCTTCGAAGATGCTTGAATCCACAATTGGCTCGGTTTTGCGATACAGACAAACTACAATGTTTTCAGCAACTATGCCGCCTGCAGTTGAACGAATGGCCAGGAAGTATTTAAGACGACCTGCAACAATTACAATAGGTACGGCAGGGCAGGCTGTAGAGACTGTTGAGCAAAGAGCCGAGTTTGTGAATAGCCTTGATCGGAAAAGGTTTGTGTGCCCATTTGTTTATTTTTGGGGGTCCTGTAAAGAGCAGACAAGGGAGATTGCTGCAATATTTATAACCATTTACTTTTAATCTTGTATAGACTCCGGCTTTTGGAACTTCTTCAGAACGACTATTCTCCTCCGGTTATTATCTTTGTTAACCTAAA
This sequence comes from Zancudomyces culisetae, assembly GCA_001969505.1. NCBI lineage: Eukaryota > Fungi > Kickxellomycota > Harpellomycetes > Harpellales > Legeriomycetaceae > Zancudomyces > Zancudomyces culisetae. The sequence continues at coordinate 8,705 of LSSK01001695.1, forward strand.
AAAGACGGCCGATTTGTTGTCCAAGGTTTTATACAAGGAGGGGGTAAGTAATTGTATTTCAGCCAATACTTTTTTGCGTTTTTTATTTTGTTTGGGGTTGGACGCAATATCGTATAAACAACGTTTAACCAACCATCAATTGACTGTACCAAATAGCACAACTGTGTGGTTCTGCATGGTGGGAAATCACAAGATTTGCGGTAAAGTTTTTATTTATTTTATATTTTTCACTTATACCACGCTCTTTTTGGCGTTGGAAACAGCCATTGCCCGGTTTAACTATCAAACATAGTATCAGTGTTAAGGTATATATTTACAAAAACAGAACCAAAATGCTTGAGTGTGCAACATGAATAGTGAATCTGCTCTAATGAAACTAAAAAACGGAGAGGCAGACATTCTGGTGGCAACAGATGTGGCTAGCAGAGGAATAGATGTCAAAGATGTATCGCTGGTTGTGAACTACGATATGGCAAAATCGATCGAAGGTAAGTAGATATACATACAAATGAATGTGTTGTACCTTTTAGTTTCTTATACGCACTCGTCCAATAGCACCTCTTACATTACTTGTTTTCAAATGGTTTATTTCTATAACTGTAAAAATCTAGACTATACACACAGAATTGGTAGAACTGGTAGAGCAGGTAAAACTGGTGTCGCCATAACATTCCTGACAAACGAAGATGCTGATGTCTTGTATGATTTGAGGAAAATGATGGAGAAATCCAGTCTTTCCAAATGTCCTCCAGAACTGGCCAGACACGAGGCTGCCCAAGCTCCACCAGGTGTTGCTAGAGCAAAAAGGAGATTTGAGGAGACTGTGTATAAAGAGTAATCTACCCCCCTACGACCACTGCTGGAATTGAGGGTGTCTATTTCACTTTTTATCGCACAATTTAGTAAACGCCGTTTTGGAGTTTTCAAGTCGATGAGCTCTGAATTCGGAGTCCATGCATCTCTTTTATTTCTTCTACAAGTACTTCGTTTACCATTCTATGCTGTTTTACTGGGGAAAGGCCTTTGAACTGTTCCGATTTGATTATTACTTGGTACATTGATCCACATCCACCTATTTTATTTGTAATAGCGTTTTGGGTGTTAGTATTAAGTTTCATGATATGTTATAATAGTAATTGCAAACAATAAATGTACTTTGCTAGAAATTAATTGAAAACACTAACCTGACAAATCAATCACTTTTAAAACTTGTGGTTTTAAGGCTTCTTTTAATTTGTCGTAGATAACCTTTTCCTGCTCGGTACCAAATGTTTGCTGGCCATCTTCTACGGATTTCTGCGAGCTTTGACCATCATTTTCGGAATTCCGAGATGTATATTGGGTGAACCATCGTTTTTCTAGTTTTGTGTTAAAACTGATACCAAAGCTGTTGTGTTTGGGGTTAACAAGACTGGAATCGGTATTTACATTTTTGCTGAAAAATCGATTGACCCCTGTTAATTGGACGGCTGCTGTACCAAAGTTGGCACTGTATGTGTTTTTTTGTATGTTCGAAAAATGTCTCGAAACGCAGAGCGGCCTTTTTAATGTTTTAAGCATTTTTTTTTCCTATTGTTTTCTTAGAGTAAGAGTTGAGAATCAAAAAAAAAATGCACAAAGTATATCCAAGATGGAAAAATCACTACCTATTTGCGAGGTCATTTTTTATATGGGGAAACCCCAAACCTTATCTAAAAAAAATACGTAAAACAACCAATAAACAGCCAGACATTCAAAAAGCTCGCTACAAAAAAATCAAAAATTTTATTATATTTGCGCAAACTGGATTGGACAGTGAAACATGATGTGAGATGCCTTTGATCAGTGTTGAGCAGGGATTAAAGCTAGCCTCTTCATCTCATCATCACATACAATACCCCATAGCAAGAAACGAGGAACAAAAATGCAAAAGGGAGGTCAAATTTCCCCTCTGGAAAGGTTTGATATGTGAACAAATACTAGCTTCTCTACCTGTTGTGTGATTTGATTTGACTACCCTAATGTTGTACCTAAGTACTAGCTCTGTTTCGCTATTCTCTTGTATTTATAGTTAGTGGATTTGTAATGTGTTGGTTTCTCTGCTTGCTCTTTTTACTTTGCATATTTTCATCCAACTCATAATACGCAAAAGCCATGCCTCATAATATTCCCATTAATAACTGGTGGTGTTACAACACACATCAGCAAAGTAACAGATTAACATCGCAATTAAGGATAGGATCTCAGCTGAATATTTTACTAGAACTTGGGAGAAGAGAGGTAAATTGGTCATCTGCTGAGAATAACAAAGGGTATATACAATGCGACCAGATTTGGGACTTGTAAATAATAACACAGCCATCTTGGGCTAATCAGCCGCGCAAACTACACCGTACATTTTACAGCAAGTTTGGAAGAGAATGTTTGGTAGTTGCTGGATTTTCCTTTCTTGCTACACATGGTATATATCAATATACAGAAAGTGAGATTATTTGAAAAGAATTAAATGAAAAGTTACCAAGACTGTTTCTGTATTTATAGCATTCATATATCCTTCCACATGTTAATACAATAAAAACATTGAATATTTTTGGGCTCATTTAGCCACTTGCTTTAATTAATCGAGTTTCAAATATTTGTTATTTAGGAATGGAAAAAGAAAATAATATATGGATTTTTAAAAATAAGCGAAAGGGAAAATTAAATATGGAATGGGAAACAACACCAAGTAAAAAAAAGACGAAGGGAAAAAGAGAAACGAGTGCATTTGATGGATACCAGATTTGTATAAATTGCGCTTGTATCACTGGAGTATAAATCATGAATACGTAGAGCTTTAGACCCAAGTGATGCACATTTGCGATATTTTGAAAACCTTTGCATTGATTTACGCACCTATTGACGGAGATGTGAATAAGCACTATATAATGCTGAGATAGGGAATGGAAAAGTGATGAAAAAAATGTGGTACAAGTGATACACAGCAAAAATATATAGATTTGGGTGGTCAAGTCAAAAACGGAAACTCCCTTAGCCTCCATATATATACTGTAATACATATTTGCCGCGAAGCGTTTACCAAAACTAGCTGAAATAACTATGGATTTGAGCTGAACCAGCTTAACTAACGAGTTTAGCAGCTATACAAAAAAAAATGTTATGAGTGTCAGTCCTGTTGCCAACTGGGTTGTACTGATATTATAGTTAATATTATCACCACCTCCATTAATACTACTATATGTACAATCTCAAATCGCGACGCTATCAGCTGTATTGAATGTTCTATTGTAAAAAGAATGATCTTTTATCGAGCACTAAGAGGTTGGATATAAAATAGCCAATACAAAAAGTAAAGCAAACCAAAGAAAGAGTGTAGTAATAGTTTGATAATACAGTTGCAACTCAAAGCACCGTTACACTCGCATAAACCATAACGTGGTATAAAAGAATGAGTGCAAAACTAAAGATTTATTATACATTAGTGTATTTTGGAGCAACATCGGTAGCAGCAACATCAGATAATTATAATGTACATCTTCTCAAATATACATGTAAAGCCAATAAACTACAACTACGACAACAGGCAGAAAAAAAAACAGTAGATAGAAGCTATGTAAAGAGTGTAAACACCAAAGTTGCTTCAAAAGATAGCATTGATTGTGTTGGGAATTACCAAGAAGAGGCGGAGGCTTTGATACTTGATCCGTACGGCTCAACAGCGAAAAAAATTAACTCGATATCTGAAGAAAGATGGGTAGCTAAAACAAACAAAAATAATAAAAAGGGGGTAGGGTTTTGTGGTTCGAAACCAGTGATGTGTAGAAAGAGAGAACTGACGCACGTAGGTGTACCTTACAAGGATACAGCACAATACCCATCAGACAAAACAAACGCTATGCAAAAAGGGATGAGTGCAGTGATATTGAAACATTACCAGTCAATTGGGTGGTATTTTGAGTTGTTTAATATACAAGGGTTTAGGAGTATAGATTTGGAAATACGAATAAAATATTATGGAATGCGTATACTCTTGCTAATATATGAAAAGTATGTTCGTATCATGAATGGTGTTAACAATGGTAACTGGATCAAAGGTTGGGGTGGGGTTAAGGAGAACAACCGACTACGGCAAATACAAAGTGACACAAACCGAGACACTAGTGGCAACGAGCGTCATTATGGTGATACTAAAAGCAACAAAATCAATAGAAATAATAACAATAACAACAATGCTACTAATAAACAGTTAGATGAAGAAGCAGAGGATGAAAGTTTTGCTGCTTTGTTGGCAGACAGTCTGGATTTACAACACTTATATACTCAGATTGCACAAACACAGATACTTCCAAAAATTACCGCGCTTCTGATGATCTTTATGTCTACAGCGGTGCTATGCTGTTTTTTCTAAATGTACGTGATGCAAAAAGCATCATATATGAAGAATGAGTATAGCTTATGGATCAGTTTTGGTAGTAAAAAAAAAAAAGGTTTGGCTTCGGTTCAAGTATGTATAAATGTATGTGTATGTAAACAGCTGTAAAAAATAGTGTCCATCCTCTCTCTCCTTTTTTTTTGCGCTAATTAGTTTGAAATAATGACAGGAAACGTTTTGCTTGACATTTTGTAAAGCTGGCACAAAGAAAAACAGAGAATACTAGGAAAGCAAGATGATGGGAACCAGTCCCATGCAAAGTCCCACTTTAAATCATCACCATATTTTCCAAACCCAGAATATTAAATTCGTTACTCGCAACAATTACAGGATAAAATTTAATAAACTAAACTTTATTTTTATAGTTTTTTTGAGGCAAGAAATTAAGTTTATAAATAATACATCTATCCACAACAATAAACTAAAAAGCTAAAAATAAAAATAAGTAAACTGGGCATCTCAATTACATCAAAATAAAGGAGGACAGCCGTAACAAAACAGGAGCGGATACATATTGGGAATAAAATGTAAATTGTATTTCATTTATGGATGGAAATATGCTTGTATATAAAGATTTTTACTGTCTTCTCTTTGAGCAGTTCATCGTTTTTGCTCTACAAGAAAAAAAAATAAAAAGGAACAGAAAGAGAAAGAGAAAGAGAAATACATGGAGAAAAAAGAAGAGAGAGAAAAAAACGAAGGAGAGGGTGGGGATGAGAGAGTGATGGGTGGATGGTGGGTGGTGGGTGGTGGGTGGTAGGGTTAGAATTATGGTTTGTAGTTGTAATCTTTGAACAAGTAAGCTAAAAATTGTATAAAATTCTAAATTTAGGGCCACAATCGCGGAAAGTGTGATGGACGCTGGTACAGGACAAGATCCGGGCGTTGAAAACGAAATATCATCAGCAATGACAACAACAGGAGTAAATAGCGTCGGTGGAGGCGAAGATCAATACGAAAATACAAATTTCTACAGCGCTGGTAGGTCACCAAGCCTTGAAGGACCCAGTAGGAACAGTAGGGAGTATACTGATGGCAATGGTGTTTCTAATGATCATGGAAGTATTAGGAGGATTGGGAGTATTGGAAGCAATGAATCTGAACCACGACGACGGAGTATAATAAGTGGAAGGAGATGTAAGTAAAGCGCTGTAAAAAGGGTACAGTTTAACTATGATTTTAAGGGGTAGAAATGAGTATATGTTGATAGAAAAATGGTATCCAAAATAGTATCAAGAAGAATTAGTGTACCACCACCGATTGTTCCATCCTCGCCAACCGCAGTAGTGGACATGGAGCAAGTATTTGGGAAGATTTATTCGGCCAAGTCAGCACCAGCTATGTCTCTGGTAAGTGCTGCTAATACAGTGAATGCATCTGTGCAAGAAGAAAAGGTAATGGAGGAGCTGATAATGAAAGATTTAAGCCAAAAAACCGAAAAGATAACATTGCGGGAAAAAAAAAGGGAGGAGATGGTAGAAGTGAGTCCGGGTGGGTATTTGCAGGATGGGTTTCATACAAAACCGGGGGAGAGTACTGGAAATATAAAGGGACCAAAACGCTCGTTTGTGGATATATTGACACCTAAAAAGTCCAAGAAAAATAGCAGAATAAATGGACAATTAGGGGATGAAGAGGGGGAATCGTACAGTGTTGATGAAGACGATAATGATGAGGAGTACAAACAGCTCGAAATAATGCAGTATGTAAAGACACCTAACCGCGCACCGGCACCACCAAAAAGAGCATGTTTTGAATTTCCAAGCGATGGCAATTCGAAAGAGGAAGGCAGTGAGAGTATAGATGTCGGTGTAGCAGGGTTTGAAGAAGAAAGTCTAATGGATATGCAAATTCCTTTTTTTGAACAACACCACAGCAAAAATAACAATGATGGTAGTGGAGATAATGAACTATACAACAACGATAACTCAAGTGGGCTTGACTACCAAGAAATCGTTCGACAACGTCTGGGCAGCCAGCTCAACGAACACCAACTGAAAATGATTACAGATATAATTAAGGAAGTAGAAAATAACAAAGAAAGCGAAAAACAAACGCTGAGTGAGCAACTAGAAAGCGAAAGAGCGAATCTATGGAATATTGAGAGAGAGTATAAAGAATATTTGGATCTTTCAGGAGAATATATGGATGCACGAGATAGGGCCAACGAAGAGCTGACCAAAGAGCTTGCGGAGTTGACACTCGAGCGGAGGGCCATTCATGAACAGGTAAACCAACTGAGTAACCAGGTAGAGCAGCTACAAGCCGAACTTTCCTCAGCCCAACATGAACTACAGAGTAATAGAGAGGTAGTGCAGCAGCTGGAGGGGGCGAAGCGCGAGCTGGAAAATGACATTGCAGTAGCAGCAGAACGTGAACAGATGATATTCAGCCACTTTTCGAAACAAGTGGCAGCAGAAAAGGACAAAAATGGGCAGCTGGAGCAGCAGTTGATGAAATTGGGGGGCGACAATTCGTACTTCAAATCGCAAATCAACCGGTTGGAACTAAGTTTAAAGCGGGCAAAGAGCGAAGTGCAGAATTTGAAGGATGAGAATTTAGATTTGCAGAAAATGTATAACGACTTGGAAGACTACACAAAAAACGCGTTTCTAGAAAGGTGAAGAAGAGAGGAGTGCTTCCTTTGTTATTAGAGAGTTGGGACTGAGGTTACAGTTACTCTGGTTTTGAGCTTGGAGTTAATGGTAGCTCCATCAACAACCAATGTCCCTCTGTCGCCCAACAATTCGCTGGTCTGTCTGTACACACTATAAGCATCGTAATGTGGAGTGCTTGGTATGTCTGTGAATTCCGTCGCAGCGTGACTCTGCTCATAGGAATGAGTTTGCGCGAATTTGGAGATCTGGGGAGCCCAGACGAGTGAGTGGGCAGGGTCTGAATAAGCAGGATCACTGAACAATTCAGATAACAGTTTATCGTCTCCTAAGGTTCCCGAGTCGTCCTGAACAAAATACTGATCAACAATGTTGCAGTCATCATATGACAATCTAGCGTACCTGCTTTCAGCAATGAAGCTAGGGAACAGTTTGTATTTGCGCAGATTGGCCAGACTTGGGCATACCGCTTCCAAATACTCCAGCTTTGGGTAGTACAAAAGCTGCATCCATATATTCGCAATTGCTGTAGCCGCAATACAACCCGCCATTACTACTATTCTCAAGATTGAGCTGATCGGATTTTCCGTTTTGCTGTTCAATGCAAGCACAAACAGTATAGTTACCTGCATCACATACAACCCAATCCACCGTTGATTGATTAGTTTTTTTGCCATTTTTCCTCCGAAATCCATAGTGCTACTCTGGTATACATAAATCAAATTATACTTTAATGCTATGTAATTCAAAATAAAGTACACTGTTGCAAACACCGGCATCAATGGCGTCATCACGCTGAACACTGCTCCTAACATAAACACATATGAGTACATTGGAATCACCGTTCCAAACTCAAGTACTGGTGCCTTGCCCGCTTCCACCTCATCCCGTGGCGTACGCTCAAACACCTTGTCCTTGAGATACCCCACTATTAATCGTGGAAGTTGTAGAATGCTTCCCGATGACGACGACAGCCCTGTAAGTACCACAAATGTCATGAAAAACACACTATTCTTTGGAATGTTTTGTGTGATTGTGTCTAACACCTTTCCTGGGTTCTCTATAAAGTCATTAAGCGACGCCAGTACTGATCCGGATATCAGATATATCACAAACAAATTAAACACCGTGTAGAAAAAGAACCTGTCCATCAGCTTCTTTTCTATTTTCCCCTTCACCACATCTCTTTCAAATCCAATAAATATCCTCATGATGATAGGTACAAGCATTGATAGCACCAACAACGCCACCGCTGGAATCACACCCTCTAGAATCGACAGTACTACCTTTGGTAGCTTGCTGATCCACTTGAATCCCGCCAGATTTTGCAGATTTTTCAAATTCGCTAACCCTGAAAAAAATGCAGTCGGAATCGACCATAGCAGTATTATTGCCACACACACACATATAGACACCACCCGCATTCCCTTCTTCTCTGCCATACTCACTCCCAAGTTTTTCCATACCACTTCTCTTGGGTCTATGTCTGAATACCGCTTTTTTCTCATCACGTTGACCTGCGTTTTAATATCTGACATCCGTGTTCGTGTGTACTTGTGCGCTGACTCCATATCATTAAATAACAAAAACGCTGATGTTGTGTTTGGTGATTCCTCTACCTTGTTCTGTAGCTCTTCTATCTCCTTATTTATTGTTTTGACCTCTGCTGCTCCATATTCAATTGCATCTACTTTTTCCCCCACAACCCCCATAAATCCCACCTTTACTTTTCTTCGCTTGATCTCCTGCTTTTTCTTCCCCTTCGACTCCAGTATTTCGTTCTTTTTCTCCTTTCTTGCAGCTTCTGTTAATGTCTTCTCCAGCACTTCTCTCCATTTATCCCTATCTTCGATCGCTTCATTCAGATCTCCCAGATCCTTCACTGGGTATACTGCCCGCACCTCTCCACTTTCATCATCTAGCATTTCTTGGATCCCTTCTCTTGTGTTTTTCCCAGTAGATATTCCACTTACCAAAACTGTATATGCCTTGATATTTTTTTGTTTTTCATATTTTATCAGTAAACACTGTCGTAGCCCAGCTGCCTTTTTGATCGCTTGAAAGTTTATGTATATATTCCCCATCGAAAATAGCACTGCAGCCACAATATGAACCCACAGCAAATTCGATCCTCTTGGTACATTTCCCATTGATATTTTGTCTAGCCCAGTCGCATCACCATTTGCCGTGACGTTTACTGGTAACAAAACTGCCAATGCTACAACTGAAACTGCCAGAAATAGATACGCATTCTGTTTAAACGTGTACAGGAGAACAAATCCGTCAGGCCCCACATACTTTATAAGCTCCTCGTCCGTGTACTTGAACAGTGGTTTTATCCACCCGAACATGCTTTTTGGTAATTCTTTTGGTGCATTTTTTGCGTTAACGTCTAACGCTCTAGGCGAATAAACCCGACTATTTTTTACTCGAACCATACAAAAGATTAAAACAAACACTGAAAATATAATAATATTCAGTAACAATGACGCTAACATCGCATTTACGGATGAGCTATTCCTGGTATCGGTACCATCCTGTGCATCTGCCATTTTTGTTCCTTCTTACAGCTTATGAGTCTTGTTTGCGCTTTTTTTCTTATACCCTATATCTATTTGTTAGTTTGTAGATTTAGAAAACAAAAGATTCTACAAGTAATCTTGCGTTCGATAGCCGTGTAAATATATTTGGGATGTTGAGTTGGTCAATTCAGGTATTCGGGAAATTTATACTTTAGTATTCCTCACCTCTATCACAATTTAGCGTCGTTTATGTTTTTTTTGTTTTCTAGCCCTCACTTGCTTTGGTAATAATTTTAAATTAAAATAAATGCCGTGAAGGATTTCTGGGCAACGATGGGACATACAAATTATTATCGCAATTTGATTTTTGATGTCTATTTACTATTTTTACCTATATTTTATTAGTTTTATTGCGATTATATTTGAACTTCTCGATTGGTAATGCCAAAAACAAAACGTAAACTTTTTCCCTAAACAACATCTTACCTTCACACCCTCCCCCCCAAAAAAAACACTTTATATTTAAATTGAAGGACTTGACACTATTTTTAGTACAATGCACATTAAACCTTTGAAATCGTTCAGATCGCCAAAGAAACGCCGTAATTTTGGCTTTCGTTTTTGTTGCTACGCAATTTGTTTATGCCTTTGAATTCCCAATTTTTTGTGGTTGTTTTTGTTTCTTATTTCAACCACCAATCTGATTGGAATAGAAAAGGTCGGGCAATTTGTACTTTGATTGTTTACCTTTGATAATCTTCGATTGATTTAGCTTTATTCTCTTGTATTACTTTATTTACAACAATTTGATTGACCACTATTTACTGCTATCAGGTTTTTATTGGCACAGAATTCCTCCAATTTATAAAATCAATGAAAACCAAACAAGACCAAAAAAAATATATCGACACAAAATATCACTTTTATGGCTCCACTCTTTGATGAAATGACAAAGGTTCAACGAACAATCGAAACGCTAAAGAGGAAAAAAAGGAAACTGAGAGCATAGGCGCACTTATATACACTCTATACTTCCATATAGCAACCACTCGTGGCTTTTTTTTCTTGCTTATTCTTGTCTGTCCTCTGTTTGCTTTTTATTAGTTGTATATCTACAATTTTGCTGCTTTTTTAATAAAATAAAAAAGGCATTTATGTATGAATATGCCACCTTTACTGTCAAACGCTCTAGATGTCCCCACCCCATTCCACCAATAACCTCGCCTTTTTCAGATATTTATACACGCTTGATATGTCAGGTGCTAAATGGACACAAGTTCAATTTTGTCTATCATAAAGGTGATGTATGCGAGTTAAAATACCGACTCCTTGGTCTGGGTTCATCAATACAAAAATAGTAGTCATCATCTACGTTCATTAGACACACCACACTCATCTATTCTAAGAATACGTGTGGTGGCGCTGGGTACCCCAAATAAAAGATTCTTTTTTTAAAAAAAAAGCATGTGTTGTTGTAATGAAATTTGGTATTTTTTTTTGTGTTTGTGGCAACATTGAAAGTACACCCATAGTATTTCAAGTATGAAATTTATTAGCAAGACAAGGAGGCGGTGATAAATACCACTTAATCGGTAATATGTACATAAAAATTCGCTACCTTTGATGTGTATTTCTTGATGTGACTGTACTAAATACTTGTAAGTAATGCTACAGTGGGCACCGACCAGAATAACTCAGTAAACAGGCTCTACATTTTTACCTTTGCTTTTGCATCTCAATCTGGGCTGGTATTCTTAATAGTGTCAATAAGCATGTATATTGCACATTGCTCACATGTACAATCATCTGGATGGTAGTCTGCGTCGCTATGGTTCAGCATTGTTGTATTTAATACTTGTATCCGTTTCTTGTTTATTTTACCTTATTCGTTTGGTATACTAAATGTTTGAGGTTTTTAGTAATGTCAAAACAAAAAAGTGATGGTGTTGATGTTTTGGTTTGCTTCATTATCAGTTTATATAGTTTTTTGTTTGATTAATAAAAAGAACCAGGAGGGAAATATTATATTAAAATATGTAAATATACAGATATGCGAATATGCGAATACTGATGTGTTAATATTGTTACCGGTTGGAGACTAACAGATATTTACAAAGACAATTTTGTGGAAACACCAATATAATGATTCTGTTCAATTTTTTTTATTGAGTTCAGCAGGAAACAGCGAAGACACAAAAAGCTTTTATTATAACCATCATCAACCATCATCAACCATCATCAACCATCATCAACCATAATCAACAATATTCAAAAATTTTCTATACAGTTCAAGACCATCAATACTAAAAGCATTACGAACATTAAAGCAAGCATTCAAGCTGGGATTTTTTCCCTCGATTCTTAAAAGTCACATAAATATAAATTAATTGGTGATATAACATGGATTGGACTGACAGATCGTCTGGCAGTAAAATAATACCATTTATTAAACATAAGGTTAGCATACATTAACCAATTTTAATCAAAAATTAGCCGAAAGATAGAAATTGTACTATAAAAAATATTATTATGAAATAAAAAATATGTGAACTTGTTAAGCTCTGAGGCTAACCAAATTCTATGTATATATCAGCACGTTAGGTAAGCTTTTAGTGTGTCCAACGAATAAATTTCGTTCATACACTTATTTCATACTTGTAGTATAAAAAGGTTGAGAATTGCCCTGGATTGGCTGCCGTTGTAGTGGTGAACCGTAGCTTGCACTAATGGTATTCCTAGAATATGCTGAGTAATTCGATCTGTCTACAGGAAGTGGCTGCATATTAGTAGGGCTGATTCCAAAAGTGTTGTTGTATCTGTAGTTTAGAGAAATTGCGGGCGACTGCGACCGCAGTTGAACTGGGATCGGTGTTGGTGTGACGGTGGTACTTCTAGTGTTTGGCGTCATCCCAGGGTAGGCATAGCTTCCAGTAACACTTTGGCGGCCGCTATTGTTGAAAGTAGCAGTGTTTTGGAGGCTTGGTTGTGTATTATTTAAAATATAGCTGGAATAGGTAGGGAAGGAAGAGGGATCAATGGCGGAATACGCTGAGGGATAATTGTATAAAACCTGTGTAGATCTAGAGGCTGTTAGCTGGGATGAATTTTTTTTACCAGGTAAGGCTTGTAGTGGAGTTTGGTACTGTTGCTGCTGTTGAAAAGTTGAATAGGCACCGGGAAACGGTTGCTGGGCGTACTGAGGAACAGGGCCGCCACCGATTGCAGAGCTTGAGCGAGGGGTACCCATAGTAGAAGACATAGACGTGAACTGCTGTTGGTTCTGTGGAATTACTCTGGGTCCAATGGCAGGCGAGGAGGAGGTTTTTGGAATATTGGAGTACACTGGAATGCTAGTAGTAGGATGGAAAGGCTGTTGAACACTGGGAGGGTAACCACTCAAGTTATTTTGAATATACTGATCGCTGCTAACTGTAGGCGAAGAGTTGTATGTGTGGCGTAGTTGTTGAGCTGGTGAAACTGTCTTTAGCCCAGGAGTGGTGCGCCCAGAATAGGTATTGTAAGGGTAAATTCCACTAGGGTTTTGAGCAATATGTAGGTTAGGATATGTACTATTGATTCCAGACAAGTCGTGATAAGACATGTGTTGATGCAGCGTGGTGGGTACGGGTTGTATGAAATCAACACTGGTCTCTGATTTTAGGGGAGCCTTCAAAACTCTCTTTTTACCCTGCTTATACCCATCAACACCAGTAGATTCCAACTTGCGTATTGCTTCCTGATGGTTAACATATTTCTGAACGGGGCCTATATGTGATTGCGTGGGTGAACATACAGTGCCTGAGTTGGATTCTGATGTTTTTGAAACATTATCTGGTGTTGCAGAGCCTACTTCTCTATCATTATATAGGCTGTTATCCGAATCTTCATCTTCACTACGCTTAAGATTACTTGCAAGTTTCTTGGTGGTTTCTTGATCCTTTTCATCTTGATTCTTTTCATCCTGATCGTCTACTTTTAATTGTTTGAGTTTCTCTGACTTTCGAATAATTTCAACTTGGTTCTTTTCTGATAAACTTGAAAAATCAGATAAAGAACGAGTGGTAGCAGTATTTTTGCAGTTGTATTGAAAAGCTTGCTCACCTTCAGGGGCCGGCGCACTTAGTAACTCTTCGGATTTAGTGTCTTTGACAAAAAGTGCTGAGGATCTCTGAGCTTTTGCGACCTCAGGTGATAATGGTGAGTTGAACACAACAGATACCGTTTGCTTGAAGCGAACCAGCTTTTGTGTAGAGATGGCAGATGGTTGTGCTGTTTCATCAGTAACCGCTACCTCAGACGTGCCACTAGCGTGTTTTTGTTTAGCTGATTTGCTTTCTGTGTTGAGATCTGTGGTGTTGACAGCCAAAGCGTTGACTCTTTTGTATTTATTGGATCGCTGTTCCTGCTCATCTTCGTGTGGTTCACTGTTAGTATCAGCGGCATTTTCCTTGTATTTTTTAGGTCTCTGGTATCTATTGTTCTCTGGTTCGCTTACAGCCTCAATACCAGAAGATTCTTCAACATTCTGCTCAGCAGGAATCCTGATGTTACCCAACACTACGCTGTCATCATCATCGTCACTCTCCTCAGCAACACCTTTACCTTCTTCGTCGCCATCACCTACTTCTTGGACGCCATCATATCCAGGCATGGGTCCCATGTTGTTAGGATAGTAGATACCATAACCAGGATTCTGTGTGAATCTGTTGTAACCACCAACCACACTCTCGTTTTCTCCATGCATCACAGAATTGGGATGCCCGGGGTAGTTGTAAAAATTCCCAGGACCCATCATACTATAGTGTGCATTGTATTCATCATTCTCGATACCTCCTTCAATACCTTGCTGATTTTGTTGTTGAGGGATATTGTTCTCTGTAGGATACGCTGGCACATATGTACAATTGGCATTATTTATCTTAAATTCCCTCATATGTCTCTCACGCATTCGATCATATACCATGTTTTTCTTTCTCTCTTCGTTGTCTTTAATTTGTTGATCTCTGACTCTTTCCATCTCTTTTCTCAAGCGCTGTTCTTCAAGCTCCGCCATCTTAGCTAGCTCATCCTCGTATCTATGATTTTGCCTCATATCTTGTGGCACTGCTTCATCTTCATCATCTTCATCGTAGTCTATCATTTTCTTCTTCTTTTTGTTCATGTTTTCCTCGTATATTCTATTAGATTTATACTCTCCAGCATCCTTGACTTCTCGGCTCTTCTGCTGGATTTTCTCCTCTGCAACCACATTTTCTTTTATTTTCTCCTGGTCCCGATTTCGTATCCGCTCCTGACGAACGTCTTTTTCAGAAGTTTTCTGATTGATTTGCTTCTGCACCTTTCTATCATCATCTAACTTTTTTCTAACAAGTTTTGGGGCCTTGTCTTGATGGTCTTTTTTCTTTTTTCCACCAAAAAGCCCGAAAAACGATGTATGTTTAGCTTCTGAAGATCCTTTTTTCTGGTTATCTTTTGTATTCAAAACCAAACTGTGCTCTTCTCTACTATAGGCCTCCTCACTTCCTAATGTATTTTCCGAGGACGACATAAGCATTTCCCGTCTTGTACCTTTTTCTTCATCTCCAAAATCAATGGTGAACAGTCCCTCATTTCTGTCATCGCTTCTTCTTCCTCCTGCCCCCTGTCGGCTGTTGTCCATCTGTCCACTTCCATAAGTTGTGTTATCGTTCAACATCATTTTACTATTTCCCAGGTCCCCTATATATCCAAAGTAGTCTTCGCCATAACCTCCCACATCAAAGTCCAGTCCCTTAGTTGTGGCTTCATCTGATGCATTTTCGTTCCACCCAAATGAAACATCATCAAATATTGCAGTATTTCCTCCTATTGAGCTCAGAAGATTTTTAGATAGCTGATTGTCGTACTCACCCAGATGCTCTTTGCTTTTAGCTACACCCTTAGCTGGTTTTGTCCTGGTTTCTTCCTTAGCTGGCTTCGTCCTGACTCTTTCATTTACGACTCTGCTGTTACTACTACTACTGCTTGTGTTGGTATCAAAATGGACAAAGCTTAATTCCATCCCGCTGTCAATGTCAGTGCTGCTATTCGAGAAGAACCCACCACTACTACCGCCTCTGGGGTCCAGTCTCGATCTGTAATTATCCTTATCATGGTTGGCATCCATCAATCCCTTACCAAAATCAAGATTAAAATCACCCAATGCGATTTTTCCACCATACTTTTCTGTGTCTTGTCTAGGACTCTCACGCATTTCGGTTCTAGCGTTTTTCTCTTCTTTATTTACAGTCCTCTTCCCTTCATCCTTTGCGCTCTTACCCTTCGCACTGCCCTCCTTTCCAATGACCTTTTTTCTAGTAAACAACGTTCCCACTCTGTTCATTTTATCTTGTTATTATTTCCTCAAGTCCTCCTGTCTTTTTTTCTTTCTTTGAATTTAAGATGAAATTTGTTCTTGGAAGATCCAAAAGTATGGGATTATCCTAGTACCCAATAAAAAATTATACTCCCTAGAAAGATTAAGTGATACTGAGCACAGATGTGAGTTCCTTTAATAGGAGTGTCGAGTTGAGTTTTGGTGATTCAGAAGTTTCCTTATATTATACTGTTAATCGAACTTTTTGCTTTAGTGCGCTCACTTGACCGTTTTCGCTTGTATTTATACAAACATATATCCAGAAATAATTATATCCCACCCTTACTGATATCAAATGTTGGGTTTAAAAATATGTACGCTTCCCCAGTGGTATTACTAAAGAGGATTCTGTGCAGACAAAATGTTTTTTTTTCAAATAATTTAGCGGAGTACTTGTTCCTTTTTAGTTAAATGTTTTCTGTATCATATCTCAAGTGTATTTTGACCTAAAAATACCACTTGAAACTTCCTTGGGATCTTCCTATTAATAGCGATAAGAAGATATCTGTATTTAAATATATCTAGATGACGTTTTAGCTAGATAGTAAGATGAGGTAGAATCATAAAACCTTCGTTATATGTAATTTCAAACACCACCACTTTAATATCAACCTACTCCTTCACAACTATTGTGATTCTTTTTTTTTTAACAAAAAAAAAGTTAATATAGTAACTAAATCGATCTTTGTTGAGATGCAATGGGTAGGCTTCTTATCAATATTTATCTATTTATTTCCGCTCTGTACCACCGAGAGTAATCCTCGATTCAAGTATTTAGGATAAGTTGTTTTACATTAGATTGATATCTCATTTCTCCACCCATAGTTATACATTATACAATTATTTTTGATGTATTTCGCTATCATGTTTTAAATGAAAAGCTAATGAGCGTCTACATTCTTAAGTGGAGAAGCCCTCGCAAAAACTATTCAACAAGCTTAGAATTAATAATGGAATGCAGTGGAATGGGACTAAATTAAATTAAATTAGGGTTTACATGTATATAGTGTTCATAATAAACATTTACACCAATAATGTTAATTAAAATTCATCCCACTGCAAAAAGAAAATAGCTTTTTTGAAGTTGGGATATTTTGTTGGAAAAAAAGGTGTAATTGGCCCTCAAAAATTAAACATCTGAGTCCAAAAATAGACCACAAAATGAGAAAAATGCAATACTCATTTTACAAAGCTGAAGATACCATACTCGGTATAACATACAGGCCAAACAATATTTCCTTAAATTTTCAACTCAAACTATTAACGAATAACACCAAGTCGTCGCAATAACCAATGCCTGGTGGCTCTCGTAGAAAAAAATTAAACAACATGATTAAATTGAGTCCTCATTCTACTTTCAACGTAAAACAATTGCCACTTAAACTATTCATTTTTACAGCATTATTTCCTTTTCCACTTTCACTACTTCTTTACATCTTTCTTCATTTTCCGCCCACCATTTTTTTTCCTACATCCCCTTTAATTTTGTCCCAAAAATCATTTCCACTAAAGGTATCAAATTTCGGAATTAATTGATATGTTTCGCAACTAATACAAGCTTCATATTTTATATTGCGAATTCACATACCATGAAAAGCATATTTATGGAGAAAAAACTTGATTTTTTATTTTCATCCGCAAAAAAAGCGGAAAAAAATGTAGAAGTGTTTAAGTCGGCTTCTGGGCTTATCCTAGCCCATTTTTTAAAATGTCAAATTACCGAAATTAAAAAGAGTTCATTGATCACGACTTTTGTGAGGAGTGGAGAGGAGAAGGGAACAAGGAGATAGTGCTTAAAAAAAGTACACTAAAACAATGTATCAAATTATTTGAGTTCATCTACTTCATTCATTCTCTTATTTACATAGTATACGACGATCCTGACTATTTTTATGCTTTCTGGGTTAAGAATTTGAAACAGTATCAACTATTTCTGCAATAAGAAAATATACCCACTTAAATGATACACCCATCTTTGCTCTGAAAAGAAAAACCCTTGGTAATAATTAGGGATAAATTTTCAACCCAAGTTGAGCAAGAGGGTACATAGTAATCAAATGTGCTAAGGAGGCGATATCAACCAGATATTTAACAAAAGTAAAATGATGGTTTTACATTCATTCGCATCATCTTATCTACCCACCCGCACTTGCACTTATTCGCACATTCACACTCCTCACATTTTATCTTTTATCTTTCACCCCTCACTCTTTCAATCTTTTAAAAGTTAGCATTTTCTCGTTATTGATTCACAGACTTCTTCTCCACCGAAAGGTTGAGCACATAAAAAAGTCAAAGACATTTAATTTATCAATACCCAACTGTATTTTTGGATACCTATATGCATGAAAGAATGGTGACAGTCTTACCTCGTTGCGATGCTTCGAATTACACTGAATATTGTGTTAATTAGCCTGAAGAATTCGATATATTCGTCACTTGGTTTTACTGGATATACCGTTGAATTTTTATGAACCTTTCCCTCCCTTTAAAAAAAATATACAGTCTAAGATTACAAGGTGGTCTTTTTGTTACAAAGCGGCTTCCTATCCAGTTTTAGTCACGGTGCTCCTGTGGTATCTATTATTTTCGATACTTTTGCAGCTATATTATCCTTTTATTGTTGTGATTGATACTCTGATAAACCTACATATAATTTTATTTTAACAATTTGATAATTCTTCTGCTGTAATATATATTTGTTTATCGTTGTAAGGATAGTTATCAATAAAAAAAGTTCTTTATTCTAATAGTTAACTCTATCAGTGAGCAATAATAAAAATTAAACTAAAGTAAGGGGGAAAAAAGCATAAACTGCGTATTATAAACTCAGTTTCTATTTACCCTTTCAAAAAATACACACATAACTGCAGATGTGTTAACTATATACATGTATACATGATGTTCATAGAATTGTGATTTAATTCAGACAAACAGGTTGGGTATAATTGTCAAGCTAATTGATTTGGCTTTTCATCTAACTCTGTAATTAAGTTTCGCTTTTTTTGTTTTGGCGAAAAAAAGGCAGAGTTTGTTGTAGGAGAGGTGATTACCCAATACAAATCAGAAAAGGGCCAAATCAAACTAATTTTTCTAATTAATAATATAAAAATATTCGTGTATTTTGGGAATATCGCTCCTTCTAAATAACAGGCAGATAATTATTTTGCTCATAAACAAAACTCCTGCAAGCAAAGGCAAAGTGGATTTAAAATAGATAATAATCCCTACAACCAGACGCAATTAGCAAAAAAAACCTAATACCATCTATTCCAATTATCTACCAATTTACGTAAATAGAAAGCCTAATTGTAAACACATTAGCTAATCGCAGGTAAAACTTTATCCAAAATTGAGTTGACTGTTTATACAGCTTTTATTTGCTTGTATTATTAATTCTGTACTAAATATAAAGTTTGATAAAGTACAGGCTTATAGTACGTAATTGGTTATGTATATTGCATTAGAATTATTTTTTTGGCTTCACCTTTACCATTTGCAAGCAATAGTGGATATATAGTAAGGATTTTACACAGTTTTGAAATGCTTTTTTAAATTGCCGTGTGACCTGCAATTAAAGGTGCATCTTAGCAAAAAAAAAAAATAAAACTGCGAAATAAACGCCAACCCAGACCGACCTTCTGTGTTATTACAGATGATTGCTTATTTTATGAACAAAAATAGATATATTCCACGGCATTTTATATAAAAAAAACATGAAAAAGCGAAGAGCCTGGAATCTATGGTATAACCAACTTTTCTTTGTGTAATATACCAGTTCAGGTGAAGCGGAAAATGAATTCACAAAGTTTTTGCTTCATAGCTTTTATTTAATTTACATTTTCATTTCAATATTAAATTTGTTTTTGTACTGCAAATAGTAACCGCCATTGTAATTTTATAGAACAAAAACTGTGAAACTTTGAAATATAACGATTATTAGAAAATTTTGCAACGGGACTTGAAAATGTCAAAAAAATAGCTACACTAATCTGAATCACCCAACCTTAAATTGAATAATTAAATTTCAAAAGACCCAAAGTATGATACATACTGTATCAGTGTTATCATGGTTGAGTCTTGATTCCCTCCTGCTTATCCCTTGTAAAATAAAATTCTTATGTCTTAATCAACGATGCGGGACTCTTAAAATGGTGATCTGTTAACACTGCGCCTCAATACACTTGACTTATCCTGTACTCTAGTAGGCGTTTTTCGGTCGAGTAGCTGATTTGTTTTTTACTATAAGTCTAAATCCGCAGCTGGAAACATAATGTAAATACATCTCACAAAAGCCACCAAGTTAATTGATTGCCTGTTTTCACAAAATTTTCGATGTGGTCACGATTAATGTTGATGTAGCATGAGAATATTCTTTTTGGGTCAGCATTTACTATGATGAAATGGTTGTTTGTGATCATTTCATCATCATCGATACTAAGAACAACCAATCCTGAATCTGGATCTTTCTAGAGCAAACCAGCTTTTAAATAGAAACATACACTCACAAATAGATTGTCATGGGCTCAAGGGTTGGGACATTTGAGTACGCTAATTAAGCTAATAGAAACAAAACTTCATACTCATTTTCCCGTTTGTTTTTCTCACTAATGATACGGGGCGTAGATAGATATAAAGGATTCACTCTTACAAGACCTTTGATCTTCAAGATTATTATTTTTTTTTGCAATTAGTACAAACACAAGCATTAGCACCAATTAGCCTGAATATTATATATTTAATAAGTGTACATACACAACAGATTGTTAAAAAATGTGATATTTGGAGAATATCATATGGTATGTTTATTAATTCTGTCCATAAGCATTGACTAATTGATTATATTTCTTTTCTCTCTTTTATATATGTATTATAAAAAAAAGAAACCGAACATACAATTTCTATAAAAAAATCGGCGTGGTTGTACTAAAATGGATTGAGTTTTATAACTGACGATGTAATTTCGGCAATATTGTTTATCACTGAGAATTGCATTTCCAATTTTAAGAACCATTTTATAGAATGCGATCTAACTTGTGTAAAAATTCCAAACCGAACTATTTCTTCCAATAAAAATGTTTCAATGTAACCAATAGCCAAAATTTAATTTTACAACGTTTTTATTCAATTACTCTTTGAAACAAAATATTTAAAATTATCAAATTCAATTTTTGGTTTTAATAGTTGAATTTGGCAAAGCAAAGCAAAGCAATAAAAGGCAGTGGTGATATGTGCATTCAATATAACTCCCCATTGGAAACGCCAAAGCGTGCTTATTCTTTCATACTTTCCTAGCATTTTTACGCTCTGGTATATGTTGGTGTTCGTTAGCATTTTATTAGATAAACCGAATAGTAAAAACCTGATGAAAATATTGACCCAAAAACAGAGCTCGAATGATCATATCACGATAGACTCAGCTCTGTGAGCCTACTTAATGTGTTACAAGAAAGCGATGCTTAAAATGCTGACATACACCCTCAGCTTTCGATCAAAATTCTGGTTCACATAAAATATTATAACGTGACGTCAACATAGTGGAAAGAGCCACAAAACCTAGCTATTACGCCGAACACATAGAAATAAAATGCTCGTGTTTTTTCTTTTGAAGCTTTTATCAAATGTTCTTGCTTCCATAATTCGAAACACAAACAACTCATTAAAATACTTGTGTACGTCATTGACAATTCTTGGGATTATGCTGAGTACACATATTTTATAAGGACACGGGTCCGGAGGAGGTGATAAATGGTAACCTTGCAAATCTTCTTACTTGTGAAACTTGCCTGTGAGTATAATTGCTGGCTAAAATTATATATCCATTTCGGGTGAGAAAAAAAAAGAGAAAATACAGTGTTAGATATCCCAGTTTCTAATACACAACATGAATTTTGTGTGTCTAAGTTTTTATTATTAACAAATCTGGGTGTTGTTGTAATTACACTATCTTTGTATTATACATAACACAATTAGCGCCTTAAACATTGGCAATTTTCAATAAAGCTTTTTATGATGGAATATCACAAAAATTCATGTGTTAAGCTAAAGTCTTTTTTTTCTTTGTATACCGCTTACAAAAATTCACCGAGCATGTCACTCAAACGTAAAAAACAATTTCAACATGTCTGAAATTTTTCAGTGCTCCAAGTTAGGGAAAGTTTTGTTTGTAAATAGTATGTGGTTTCACATCATCCTGACGCAACTACGTTTAGATGATTTCTCATATTTATCCAAATGATGATATTTTTCTAATGTAACTGCATCAGCTTTTAAACGTAATTGTAACTTGTTGGTTCTAAAAAGATCTTTCCTGTGGGAACTAACGATAGGGGTTTTGAAACCCAACCGTAAAGTAAGGAGCGTGTTACTTGAAGACTTTTTTAACCCTGTATTCCGCCTTTTGAGAATAAGGGCCTAATGTGTATGGGAGCCTTAACTGAAATTAAAAAAAGCCATAGTTTACAGTAATGAAAAAGAATCGTCACCACTCTGTAAGGTTGAATTTCACAGAAATAGCGTTAGTTATCCGAAAACGTGATCACTCAAACTATACAAAAGCACGAAGTCCCAACTATTTGAGAAGACTAAAACCAAACATCACATATTTCAAACATGGTTGTTCTAATTTTGGTTGATTACTTGTTACAGACTTTACATTACCAAGCAATGTACTATATTCCCATCAATTAATTACGTCAGAGCTAGAATTGGTATAATTCATCCGCTGGTTGATTTTTTTCCTACGGAATTATTGCAAATCATTTTCAAGCCTTCGGAATCAAATTTTGTAAGTTGAGAAATCTACACGTCCCACTTTCTAATTAATTTGAAAAGTCAATTTTAACCTAATTTATAATTACAGCCGAAAAGGGAAACAATTAAAGATTAACTACTAAATTTAACCAAATGAGGAGCATAGGAATACTCAACAAAATGTGAAAATAAAGCCTCATCTAACCGAATTGAATTGATGGGAGCGAGAAAATGCTTTGGGTCTTCATCTTGCCTAATCTAAATGAGCCTTCCTTCATTTCCCCCCACCAACAGAACTAGTGTGGCCAATCTGTTTAGATAAGGGGAAAAGTGAAATTTATTACACATGCTCCGAAAAAAAACTACATCATATATTTTGGTTTTTGCGATCAAAGTGGATTTTCTCCCCCCTCCTTCTCCCATTTGCTCACAAATATTTTATAGATGTAAAATCGAATCAGATTTTAAATAAAACACTAAAGCTAATTTGCAACTTAGCAAGTGAAGTATAACATGTCTATTATTTAAAGGTGTCTGCAATATAAAAAAAAAGCAGCTGATCACTGACAGGGATTGTACAACTGTGTGTTTGAATATATAAATGGATAAAAACTCGTTTTTTTTTTGTTAATCCTGATTTAATGTTCTACTGCTAGGCGCAAAATCATATGTGGTTCATTATTTATTGCTCGGCTTTAAAAAAACGGTAATAATGTCACAACAAAAGTGGCATGGTGTACTAGATTTCTATTTTTAGCCCAAATAGACAATAAACAATATAAGTATGAAAGTAACTCCACTCAGTAGCACAGAATGAACAGCTGTTATTTTTAAAACGCAAGCACACCATTCTTGGTCACACCAAAGAATGTAAGTATATTTTTGCAAGCATTAGACAAGAATTAACATTCCGCCAAGAACAGGAGCAAGTCAAACTATAAATTAGAAAGGTAAAAACCGAGTTTTCAATTATTCGTCAAAAGATTCCCAGCGACAAGTTATACAAAAAATGCATCACGCCAAAATACATTTCAGCTCTAGGTTTCTGGAAAATCCACATCCCAAAATGCCTCAGGCGTGCTGGGAGATATGTTTAATGGCTTATATCCTCTGTTCAGCTGAACGTCCAGTTGGTTTTTATTATTAAATGTGGTTTGGATTGGATCAGTTTCTTCAGTACAAACCGAAAAGTTGTAAAATGTTGGTTCATTAGTTTGTAATTTACTGTTGTCTTGTTTATAACAGGCAATCTTGCTCCCATAAGAGCTGTTTGCAGTACTCATTTCATGTACAAAAACTCCATTGCTGGTAGTTGGCAAGGCTTGAACACCTTGGGAATTATCCCTAAAATGGACACTGGTCCTCTCTACATCCCTATAAACCTTGGATTTAGGTGATACCAGTCTGTTCACAATTTCATTTTCAGTAGAATCCGAGCGCATGGTATCCACAAGGGGCTCAGAATCCGAATTTAGAATCTGTGTAGATATCAAATCCGATCTCTCTATGCTATCTCCTGGCGTTTGCTCAAAATCGGGATTATTAGTTACGTCTAGATGTAGGGGTGAAGATGTTTTGTACAAATTCGATTCAAAGCACCCACTATCTGAAGTATTCTTCAAAAATTCGTCAAACGAAACTTTGACCCTTTTTTTCATGGTCCTATCAATGTGATTATGAGATCCATTTTCTGGAAAAATCGGTTCTGCCTGGTTACATCGTATGGTGCTAGGTATTGCAAGCGAGTTCTCGTTTCCAGCATCGTATGACTCGTCCCTTTCCAGTTTTGAGTCTTGTCGAATCCGTATATGTATACCTTTACATGTTTGATCGTGGGTTTTTGGTGACAATGTATCGGCTACAGGGAGGGAATCATTACCATTTTTAATACTTGCGACTGTATCATTGTAGTTGGTAATGCTCTTCTTCCCTTTGCAGATGCCGTGATTGCTTTCCGAAATGGTACTTCGTCTTTGCGCAAAATCAGGCTTCCTATTAAGTTTGTTATCAATATCAACGTGGTGCTCTATCCCTTCCTGTGATTTTTGAACAGAAACATGCTCGATAGCCCCTGGTTTTTCATAGAAATTCATTTTTCCCCCACCATCAATATCCGTATGCCTAGAAGTACTTGTGACTGCCGGAAAGTATTTTTCTCCGTCCAATTTCGCTTCTATGTTTACATTTGGAGTTGATCGGTTGATGGTATTTATGTTGTATGCCGATCCGTAAGGTTGCCCTCTGTTAATTAATTTGTCATTACTAGATGTTAAAAAAAACTTTGACAGATCCCTCCTTTTCAGTCCATAGTTCCCTTTCTCATCAATGTTTACAACATTTCTCAACTTTTCTACTTGTAGAAAAAAAAATGTTATCATTCTCACGATATGGATTTATACTGAATTAACACTCCACAGCCCATAGAAAGTTGTAAAAATGATATTGATAAAATAAGGAGTAAAAAAAATTCTGAAATGTAATAAACAATTACCAAGTGAAAGCCTAAATGACGAAATTCTATTCAAAACGAATTCTTCTAGTCTCCCAAGCTCCGTCTCTAATTCGTCTATAATCAACCGTGCATCCATATTTTTTCTCCAAAGATTTAGTTATTATTTTATACGAAATAAGATTTCTATTTTATGTACATTGCATGGGGGTGAATGGTACCCAAATTCATTTTTTAATGTTCTAGTTCCTAAATTTCACAAATAAACTTTAGGATTATTAGTATCTTGACATTTTGGATTTGAGAATAGCATAATAATGGTTGTTTCTGATATAAACGCAAAACCCGTTTCCTTTTCCAACAATTTGTTAGATTTTGATATAATCAGTTATTTATTTACGTAAGCCGCCGTTTTATTTTCATTTAGAAAAAATTCAAATACATAGGAATCCAATATTTTAAGAGTTTTCATGGTGACTAGAACAGAGAAAAGTGTACAAACAATAGCCTGAATTTACTTGTTCCCCTTAATAGCAATGTTCGAAAAAAACCTTAAAGACTTTATAAAAGGTCTTCGATCAAATAAACGAAATGAGTACAAGTACCTGGAAAAAAACCTGATGTTGATACAAAAAGAGATAAACTCTACAGATCCAGAAGTGAAGTCAACTGCACTTTCCAAGCTAATATATGTAAGTACCTTTATTTACCAATCTCTTGACACTTTTCGGGGTGATAATCAAAATGGCTTACTATCTACAATTAAATTGAAATGATGAACGCAGAAACAAGCGGGGGGAGGGGAAGAAATATAACGCTGAACAAATTCTATAATCGATTAAAATACCGAATAGCTGCAAATGTTGGGGTATGATATAAAATGGGCTTCATTTAA
>LSSK01001696.1:0-44209 GCA_001969505.1 Zancudomyces culisetae
CTGGTAACTTCACTGGTAACTTCACTGGTAACTTCGCTAGTAACTTCACTGGTAACTTCACTAGTAGCTTCGCTGGTAACTTCACTTGTAACATCACTGGTAACATCACTTGTTATTTCACTCGTAACTTCGCTGGTAACTTCACTAGTAACATCACTGGTAACATCACCTGTTATTTCACTGGTAACTTCACTTGTTATTTCACTCGTAACTTCACTTGTTATTTCGCTGGTAACTTCACTGGTAACCTCGCTAGTGGTTTCGCCAATAGTTTCGCTGGTTGATGTCAGTGGAGACTCTGGAATTTCATTCCCAACAATTCCTTGCTCGCTTGAACTGCTACTAGAGCTAACTGGAATTGATGAAACGGATAGTTGCACGGTTTCCACTGAACGGGTAACTGTTTCTACAACTGGAACAGTTGTTGTTTGTGAAGCAGTGGATAATGAAACAAATTCTGTTTCTACCACCGTCATTGATACGGTGCTTGGAGGTGCACTTGTTGATTCAGAGGGTGTTTCTGTGCTCAATACAGTAACATCTGTGGATACTGGAATTGTCGTGGTTACTGATTCAATCGTCAGCATAGTAGTTGTCGAACGCGAAAGCGTTGTCTGCGTGGTGGTTTCAATGGTGCTAGTTATTGTCACTGTTATTGTAGTTGTTTCCAGAACTGTGGTAGTTGTGGTCGATTTGTATTTTATTTCTCCTTCTGGCAATAACTCGGTCATAGCATCTGTCGATGATATTTCGGGAATACCTACTTCGTTTCCAGCTATACCCTCGGTCATTTCACCCTCTACACCACTTTCCTCCTGTGTTGGCTCTTGTCCTTCTGTGTCAGAGGGGGTAGACTCAGTATTTTCTGAAGTATCCTCTGTTGAGGATAATTCACTATCCGACTGGTCCATTATTTGTTCTGTATCACTTGATGTATCTGCATCAAAGTTGTCCACTATATGTGTTATTTGCATATTTTATCTAGCTACTTGTATGAAAATGGTTTATTGGTAATAAAAAAAGAAAAACAGTACACATTAACTTACCTTCTTCCTGTCTGAATCCTATAGCCTTTCTTGCTGCTGACCTTTTTAACGTATCACTCGTACGGGTCACCATTGTTACATGTCTGTTATTGTTGCCATTGGGTCCAACAGTAGAGCTGGATTTGTGATAAGGAGTTGAATATATAGGAGGCACAGTACTCGTAGGGCTAAAATCTTCTTTGATAATATTCGCCAAAATATATCTTTTTCGGTTGTTATGTTCAGTTTTGATGCTAGTCGTAGTTGACATATAAGAATTCATATGGGTGCTGGCTCGTGGATATGTAAAATCCGTGGTGGAATGTGTACCACCAGAGTAACTGGTTTGTATTTGTAGTGTGTTAACTGTAAGGCTGTCGTTTCCCGGATTTTGATAAGTTTCTACGCTTCGATCCGTATATATTGGCACACCACTTACAAGCAGTGCTTGTAGTGTTATAAGTATATTAACAAAATTTTGAATATTTTTCATTGTTGCGATCCAGACATACGCCTATATTGTTATCGATAATCCTGTGTGTGACTACTTTTGTGTATACTCTTTTTGATATTTTTTAAAACTTTGATATACTACGTATAATATAGACGATATATACAACTACTATTGTTATTATTTATTTACAAGAAAAGTATATCAACATTTGGGTGTAATATTTAAAAAAATGTATAAAATCAAATGTAAAGAGCACGAGCTATTACTTTTATAAAGAATTACCACCAAATCAAACGATATCTCTTCTAATAATAGTTGAAATAAATTAATGGGCTCGATGTTGTGGGATATCGTTTTCTAGCTATCATCAATAAAGTAAAGACAAATCAAGTATTAAGGAGCTATCCAGGAACAGAATTTGCGAGGTATAACATTGAACAGATTCCAATACTACTATGCCAACTGTTGGTATTGTGGATGAATACGCTAGCCAAACCATTAAATCCGAGAAATAGTGCCAGTCTAGATGAAAGTGTACTGGTTCGGAAACAAAAAAAGTGTGTGAATTGCAAAAGACTTTATTAGACAATGCCCAGTACGCATATACTCAAGTACGATAGGAAGCTGTAGTGCAAAAAAAGGCAATCGAAGCTATAAAAATGGGCCAGATCAACTGCGGTAGAGAAAATTATAATGTAGAAACTAGGCTTTTGTACGGTTGTTAGACCAAGATAAGGGCGGAGAGCGGGGTTTTAAGAATTAAGGAAAAGTAAATGGGTAGGCAAGTGAGAAGGATGGTATGGGTTGTGAATGGCTAAGACTTGGGTTCGCACAGTTGCTCTTGGCTGTGTGTAACTTTTTTTTTTGTTTCCCCTACTTTTCGTTTTTTGATTATTATTAGGGGGTGGGGAGGAGGGGGGATGAACTATGCGGTTCTAATTGTAATGCTATGACAATCTTGATCTAGATGTGTGTAATAAAGACCGCAATAAAGGCATAGCCAATCAAATACAATTTTTTTGGAAGAATGTTCTGTTGGAGTAAAAAAATCAGCTGAATAGGTTTTTTTTTCTAGATCAAAAAAGAAAATTAGAATATAAAGAAAAGAATGCGGAGATGTGGGTTTGCAATGCCAAAGCTGGCCATCCAGGTATTATCCCAGAGTCAATGGAGGGAAAAGTGTCAAAGCGTAAATATTTATTAATTGTGTAATAGCGTTTGATTAAAATGATTTAGGATAAAGTTTATAAACAACTAGCGAATTTTTAGAAGTAGGAATTCTATTCCATCTGCCAAGTCTAGGCTCTTGACCTACAGCCACGGCTATTGTCAAGGCGCTTGGGGATAGAATTACAGGATTGTCATTTGCATGCGGGTGAGATGATGACTTTGCCGCGAGTGAAGAGCCGAATTTGGAGCTCTTGTTCTTGGATGAATCCGCTTCATGAATTGCGACATCGTTAATATAACCGTCCTAAATTATCGGAAAAAATGGAAGAATTCGGTTAGTCACAAGTTGAATAGAAAAAAAAATACAGTGCCAGAAACCAAAAATAAAGGTAGAGTATAGAGAAAACTTACAATAGGGATGACGTTAACCAGAGAAAAGCCGAGCAATTTATTGGAATTGATTTTCCATAGTCTCAAGTAGCCATCGTTGGATCCAGACACAAACAAATCAGTTAGCGGAATGGCACAAAGGGAAGAAATCCAGTTAGGCAGATATCCATCACTGTCACTGCCATCTGAGGAGCATTTTTGAACACCGTGAGCCAAATGGAAAGTAAAAATTGGCTTTTTTCTGCGAAAACTCCACAGACAAATGGCTCCAGAATCACCACCAGTAACAAAAGTCTCCTCGTCTATCATTGCAACACAGTCTACACTTCCTTCCCTAAATTTCTTGGATTTAAGCAACCGCAGACTTGTGTTAAATGAGGCTAACACAGATCGAACAGATCTATTTACACGCTCTGCTTTTCCATTGCTACTCTCGTTGTTGTTTTCTGTTTCAAGATCTATTTGGTCAACCATGTCCTCTTGAAGGTCCAGCTCATCTTCTTTTGAGACGTCCAGCTCGCCAAATCTAATCTTTTCGATTACATTTGAAGGTTCGGTAACAACACCAGCTCGGAACACCATCTGAGTTTCGTCCACAATTTTCCACAAACGAGCAGACTTATCGCGAGCACCAACAGTAACGGCCTGGTCGCGCTGGATGGTAGATATGCCAGTTATAGAATCCAAATGACCAAACAATGTTTCCATATACCCAAGTTCGTCGACGTTCCATAGCTTGACCATACGGTCCAGTGAACACGAATATAGCTGATTATGACCCTTTCTGAATACCAACCCGGTCACAGCATCCTTGTGCTGTTTGAATTCTGCGAGATGATCCATAGTTTTGGCGTTCCATATATGTATTAGCTTGTCTTTTCCTCCTGTAGCCAAGTATTTACCATCTGATGATACTGCCATACAGTAAACCTGATCTCTATGCCCCAGTGTTGTATCCTTGCAGGTCTTCTTTTGTCCCTTGATTGAATTTATCTTTTTTCCCGAAGAGACTTCCCCTGTTTATTTTTAGTTAAATTTAGTCGTTTAGTAGTATTCACGTACTGCTACAAATTAGGTTAAAAAAATATAAATGATACTGGCAATAGTACTTGAAAGCTAGACTTACATTTAGCAATGCTTCCATCCTTAGACCCACTAAACACATACTTTCCATCTTCTGTAATAGTTGTGCAGGTTACTGCTAAATGGTGGCCATTCTTCAGTACAAGCGCTGAATCCTTATTTATAGTATACTTGAAACTGTCTGCTATCCGTTTATATATCCGTCCTTGTGTTTTCTCTAAATCGTCCTGTAGTCGTTCTGCTATAATATCCCGATCTATATCTGCTGCATCAAACCCTTCGACCATTTCTGCCCCCTTTTTGAGGTTTTCTACATATGCTCGCGCTACTTCAAGCCGTTTTTGTGCGGCAGTCTCTGCCGAATAATCCCCGTTTTCTTCGCCATCTTCTTCCTCGCTGTCTTCTTCGCTGCTGCTTACTTCCTCGCTACCTGATTCGCCTCTCTTGTTTTCAGCACCACTACCAGGCTCTTCGTTTTCTTCACCTTCAAGATCGTCAGAATCTACCTCCTCATCGTCATATTTCTCTTCAAACTTGCCTCTCTTCCTATCACCAGATCTTCCACCACCAAATTTACCACCACGACCCCCACCGACTTTGCCTCTGTTTGACTGCCCAAAAGATCTAGACTTGTTGTTTGTTCTTTTAGTGTTATCTCTTGTATTCTTCCCTTTATTTTTGTTTTCGGTTGGGGCTTTCCTTTTTCTACCTTCACCTGGTAGTGCAAAAAATCGGTCTTTAGCCATATTCGCTTCCCAAAAAATATTAATTTAACTATACTTTTTCTTTTGTTTAGCTGTACAGGCAATTCTCTGGCTCAATTTTAAATGGGTAAAGTTGTAAATGTAGTGTTTTCCTAGCTGAAGGTTGTAGTATTCGATTTCTTTGATTCTTGGAAGTACCAATGATTGACGCTAATCTTTATATTCACAAAATCGTCAAAATTATCCACAATTAGAGCTTTCCCTTATGTTCTTCTCTCTATTTGTACAGGTTACGTTATTAAATTATTTACAGTTCTGGAAATGAGTAATATTTTGCTGACCTAGTTTATAATCTAATTACAAATATGTTTAGACTCACTAACCAAGCTCATATTCATCAACTTGTGAAAAAAAAAATTTTTTTCAGAAACTTTTGAGGATTTAGGTTTGCTGATTTGCTTTTTTCCGCTAGAACAAAAAAAATTTCGGTCTATAAAAAAAAATTTTTTTTTAACTAGCATTAGCTATGAGAAACTATATAAAAAATGTCACATGGCCACAATAGTGGTAGAGCCAGCAGTTATATTGTGTTCATGTTGGCTTGGTTATATCATGTTTACAAATAAATGGATATTCCAGTGTCAGACATTAGAGTGGTATTTAAATGGCCGATAGTGTTATTAGCCGCTTATAACGGTGTATACAATCCATATGGTATCAATTAACTACAAAGTCTTTGGACTAAGCCTTGTGTAGTATTTCTGCTTTTATATAGCTGGTAGCAACAGACGCGAATGAAAAGCTTGTTAAAGAAAGAATTTTAAGAGTGATGTTCAATAATTGCCCTTGAAATCTAAAATCCGCGACCTGGTGCAAAATTGAAATCAAATGTATGTTGATTCGTGTTTATTTATTTTTTTTTTTCATTGCGCTTTTTAATGTCGCATTCAGTCAAGGATTTTTACAAAATAAAAAAATTTCGACGGTTTTCTGGGTTGTGAGAAAAAAAAAACAAATGCAGGATAGAATATAAATAAATAAGTGCAAAATAGATACAAAATTAGGAAAACACACGAATTTAACGCTTGTAAATCAAGCCTTCAAGACTGCTAAGATGAATTATTGAATCAACATCGACCGAAGATAAGGCGAGTGAAATAAGACAATATCAACCTGTAAATAGAAAAAAACGAACGAACGAAGAATAAGAAAAAAACAGGGAAAATGTCATTTGCAAAGTTTCTGTTTGGAAATGTTGATGAGTCTGGGAAACTAGACTTTTCGGACATGGACGATGAGATGAGGGAGGTGTTTTTGGAAGTTGGAGAGGAGGGAAACAGATTTTTAGAAACCGCATTGGACGATATTATGTTCAACAATGATATTGCGGAAGGCATAGACAAAAAACAGACAACTTATACTACATTCGATGAGGATAGGAGTCAAGGTAGAAGCATGGAAATTGTGGAGAATGGTGCTGGTGGTAATTTTGGCGGCAAAAGCGTCATTCGACAGAAGGTTAGATTTGAAAATGCGTATGAGGATGATGAGTATGATGAGGAAACAGAAGCTGACGAGATCGAAGAGGAAGAAGAGGAGGAGGAAGAAGAAGAAGAAGAAGAGGTAGAGGAAGAGGGAGAGAGAGGTAGAGATAAAGTTAGTGGTGATGTGAAGATGAGTAAGCAAGCACCGATAATAAAACGGAGACACGAACATGAAGATTATGAGGAGGAAGAGGAGGAGGAAGAAGAAGATCGAAACAAAGACCAATATATGGGACTGTTTTCTGGTTCTGAAGAGAGCGAGATAGAGGAGAGAGATACAAGTGAAGACAGAAAAAGTGAGAATTTAACTAAGGAGGCTGTAGATGAACGAGAAAGGGAGAAAACAGCAGAGTTGTCGATGGGCTCAGAAATCGAAAGAGAGCTTGAAAAAATAGAGGAAGAGGAGGAGGAGAAGCGAGGACAAGAGCAAGAAGAAAGCGAAAAGGTGGCGGGATCAGAAACAGAGTCAGAGATGGAGATGGATGCAATGGAGGAGGGGGCCGAGGTGAAAGATTATGGACTTCGACAGGCAATATTAAAAAGAAAAAAATTGGTTGAAGCAAACCACAAAAATTTTACCGATATATTTGGGTATTATATCGAGCATAAAATAAATAGAAACAAACGGAAATATCCGCAAATAGAAATTAAAACGGCAGACAGCAAGTTGTGGGAAATAAACAGGAAAGTTAAGAAGAGCGTTAACTATTTAGAAGAGATTACAAGTAGGTTAGAACGTACACGGGAGGAAGAGGGAAGAGTAAATACATGGAATGATGTGAATTCAGGGGGGGTAGAGGTCGATAGAAGCATGTTTGGAATAGAAGTTTTAGATTGGGAAAAAGACATACGCTTCGAAAAACCAGTAGGAGAGGAAGATGGACCATGGAAAGTAGAAGGCCGGAGTATTAGGCCAATAAATATCAATTTTATGAATGGAGGCTGGATAGAGGACATACGGTTTGACATGGCTAGTGAAAAGGAAATAATGGCTATAAAGAAAAGCATTGAGCGAGGAATAGGGAGCAGAGAAGCAGAAGCTGGAGGGAAGCTTGAAAGAATAGGGTTAGAGGAGACAGGGGAAGGAAGAGGTAACAGATATAACATCTCCAACGATATGTTTTATGAGGCACTACAGGAAGGAAGAATAACAAGGGTACGACAGACATTTGGGCAGCTGGTAGTGAAGCATTCGGTTCCAGTGGTGAAATTACTGAAGCCGTTTTTCAAAATACGGTTTACAAAACAAGAATTAAGGGAATGGCACCGACCGAGATTTAATGTATATGAAAACACAGAGGCAACAAGTGGGGATGTAAAGATTCGATTTAATCGAGTACGGAGTTCGAAGAAGAGGAAACACAGAGGTAGAAGTGAGGCACTTTGGAGTGGAATGGACATTACGTTGCGAGATAACAGTGAGATTGTGCTGGTAGAATACACAGAAGAATTTCCACCGCTGATGTCGAATGTGGGAATGGGCTCTGTACTGGTAAATTACTACAGAAAAGTGGATGACAAGGACACACATGTTCCAGAAACACGGCTTGGTGAGCTGTTTGTGTTGGGTGTGGCGGACGTTTCACCGTTTTGGGGGTTTGGAAATGTAGAATCAGGGCAAATGATGGCGGTTTTGTACAACAATTTGTTTAGGGCACCGCTTTTCCAACAACGGCCGAACAATAGAGATTTTTTGGCCATTCGATTCAAAGCAGAAAAAAACAACAGCCGGTATTATTTGCGATCGATTCCACATTTTTTTGTAGCGGGGCAAACGTATCCGTTGATGGAAGTGCCTACTCCACATAGTCGTCGCGTGACAAATATAATCAAAATGAGGTTGCAAGTAGCGGCGTATAGGCTAATAAATGAAAATTTACATCACTTGCTGAACTTTGAAAAACTAATCGAGATGTTCCCAGAATACAACGATGCACAAATTAGGCAGCGACTCAAAGAGTTTTGTGAGTTTCAAAAAAAGGGGGCAGGTTCAGGATACTGGCGTGCTAAATCCAATATGCCGGTTCCTAAGGAAGAGAATCTGCGTGAGATGCTTAGTCCTGAAATGATTTGTCTGTTTGAAAGTATGTTGGTAAGTCAGCTGCACTTGATGGACTTGGGTGCGGCTAAAGCGGCCTCGTCTGGAGCACATAACGATACTGATTCGGTTGGTAACTATAGCTACAACGATCCCCAAACACCTCAACCAACGCCTGTGAATGCCACTTCTTGGCGGCCTGTTGACGAAGCGTCGTCGCTGGCGCCATCTTCGATGGTACATACCCCGACTGAAGAAAGACTGGCCAACTGGAACACAACGCGCAATTTTACAAACGCTACACAGGGCAAGGCGATGCTGCAGCTGTGTGGTGAAGGCGATCCATCAAATATTGGATGCGCATTCAGTTTCCTGCGTGTTAGCATGAAAGATATATTTTTGCGACCTGGTGAAGATATTGAAACAAAGCTAGCTGAAATCGAATCGCGGCCAAAGAGTGCGCATCGGTACAACGTCGCTGAGCAGCAGGAAATCTATCGTGAGGAGATTGATCGTATATGGAATGGCCAACTGCGGCTGCTCTCTTCGCCATCCTCCCTGTCGCTATCACTATCACTGTCACCATCATCTTTGTATGCACCTTCTGCAGTAAAGCTTATTACCAGTTGTAAGCACCATTGCAGTGAAAATGAGAATTTGATTGTTCCCAAGTCTGGCGATCCATACCTTCCTCTTTTTCTCACCAACAATAATCTCAACAATACAAACAATAGTAATGGCGCAAAGTGTTTTGAAATTTCCAATCTATCAACTAACCTTCCTCTGAACAAACCCACAGTTCCTCCTCCTCATCAAACAAGCTTTATCGGCTACAATTCAAAGATGCTTACCAAAAAGCGCTTGGTAATTAAACGCAAAATACGATCTGCAACTATCGGCCCCTCTGGTGAATATACATATTCATATTCGGTTGAAATTCTAACAGACCCTCAAGTAATTGAGGCATACCTGCGACAGAAATACATCATCCATCAACAACAAAAGGAAAATGCTCTTAGGGACAGCGAAGCCATTGCCAAATTGAGGTTATCCAAGCATTGTAGGGCAAAACACTATTCAAAGTTATTATCTTCACACATGAGCACTTTTAGCTTGTCCTCGCAAATTCAACAACAACAACAACAGCAGCAGCAACATCAATTCTCCCAAAATGCGTCCTCTCTCAACTACGGGTACGGCTCCGCTAATGATCCAAATACTGGTAGCGGTATGACATTCTCTACCGCGTCCTCCGGTGCTGATGGAGCATTTAATACACCTGGTAGCCTTAGAGCAGATGGTTCTTTCTCGGGATCGTCGAATCATCTCAACTCCCTAAATGTCAATACCAGCCTGAATACAAATCAGAATATTATGCCCACTACACCCGGTGCATCAACACCGCTTTCCTCTACTGGATCAAGAAGATGTAGAAACTGTGGAATGCTGGGCCACATGAAATCAAACAAAAAATGCCCCAGGTATTACGAGTTTTACCCTTCGTAACACCATTTTTACCTTTTTACCCTTTTGCTTTCGCTTTTGCTTTTTGCTTTTATCTTTGTGTTGTGTTTGTAGTTCAGTATAGAGTTTGTTTTTGTATCAATTGAGATTATTCACAAATAAACAATATTCACCATTTTCAGGAAAAAAAAATGGAGACGGTGTGTGAGTTGAATGAGCTTCGCCCTTAAGCTTATAGCACCCAAATTAGTAATCATTTGCATTATCAATCATGTTGATGTTTACACTTTTCTTCATATATAAAATTGTCCAATTATTAATCAGAATTGGTATCTGCGCAATAAAGCTTGATTTGGAAAATAGTTGAATTTTTCCCGACCCACTAAATAAACCTGAAACTGAAAAAAAAAAACAAGAAACAAAATGGAAAATGGAAAAGGGAAAAGGGAAAAGGGAAAATTGGCAATTAAACTTTTCCTTTCATTTCTGCCACCCTTGCTTTGAAAAAAGAAGAAAAAAATTTTTTTTTTGAAAAATTATATATACCAGCCAAAACGATTCTTTCTAATTTTTGTCGCTATTCGTAAAATGCACGAATTTTCCCTCAAATGTTTTCAGTATGTTTTGTCTACTTATAAACTCCTCTTCAGAAAACGCTTACAGTTTTTTTTTTTTACATTATCAAACCATTTTTATAATAGTACACTCAGTATGGTCCACTATAATCTCTCCCTTTTCTCTTTTGGCCTATCTTTTATGTGTATAATGTATAATATTATAATATTGGTGCGTAGTTTTTACTCTCCTCCCCTTCCTTCTCCCCCCCTTCCCTCCCCATTTCAAAACCACACTCCATTCATCAAACACAAAATAAAACAAAGATAATGACACCCCCCCCTCCTCCGTTCTCATACCCTATACCCTAAATTTGATTGCATGACCTTAAAGATAAACAAAAAAAGTTTTTCTTTTCTCCTTCGTACCAAATAAAAAGTCGTGCCACCTAGCCATCACATTCTCCCATAAATGGAACAATCTGCCTCATTAGCCATCACAGACCATTCCATTTTTTATCTTGTATAACACAATGTAACATCACGCCAAATGCCCCAGATTCATGTGCAATGTAAACACACGTGGATAGAAAATGACAACATCATTTTTCAAGCTCGTGATACGAGCTCAAGGATCGCTCTCATCATCCATTCTTGTCGCTACTTTTTTTTCATCAGCTTTGTAATTTATTTACTTTTTTTTTGCTCTTTAATTAGCCGATTGAGTGAATTTGGCGGATTTTTTCCGCGATACTCCTCTTAAAGCATTATAAACGATATAATTCGAAAAGTCGGAAAAAAAAATTTTATTGTTATGGATGTTTTTTTCTTCAATCTATGTGGGAAAACCTAGTCTTAGTAACGAAACAAATGGGAGTAAACAGCAAAAAGTGAAATATAAATAAAACTAAGAATTTTCCCGTTCATACTTTCTTTGTTCCGTTTACATTCATTAATTTAGTTTTAACTTGTTTCAGGTTCAGTTTAATTTTCAGTTTCTGATGCTGATTCTGGTTTTGTTAAATATCTAATACTCAATAAACAGATACAAGCGCGAATATTTTTATCTTTTCATCAAATAACTATACAGAGTTTGCACAAAGCAAGAATGATACAAGGTATACGAAAAAATCACCTACCAAGCAAAACTAATATCACTTGGTTACTATCTGTATCAAGATCGTATTCGGGAATAACCGGCGCAAAGAGCGTTTATGGGTCATGTGCTACTTCTGTTGCCCCATCCACTGTTTGGAATAAACAAAGAGCAGTCAATAGCGTCATTTCCAGAAGTTACTCCCAGGGCCAAAGTGCAGACCAAACTGAAATCCAACAACCCACCAAAGAACAGGTCAAGTATATAACAGAAACCATCAAGCTAAATGATAAGAGCTACCTAAAGCACGCAACTCTCGGCCAGTTGCTGCGAAACTCATTTGTATATTCTTGCTGCACTATCCCATGGCTGGTGAACAACTCGCTGAAACTTATCGAGTTTACTGAACGCATCCATTTGAGTTGGCTCAGTCACTGGTTTATCAAGAGGACGTTTTTTAAGACATTCTGCGCAGGGGAAAACGAACGTGAGATTGTGGGCAGCATGAAACGGCTGAAGGGGCTGGGTATCAAATCAATTTTGGACTATTCCGTAGAATCGGATTTGAAAAAAGATGATGATGCTGGTAATGGTAAGGCTAAAAGTGAAAATGAAGTCATTGAGGAAGCCAAAAAGGCGATTGACGATCTTGTTCAGGAATATAAAAAGAGCATTGATATGGCAGCGCAGCAACGCGATTCTTTCGTTGCTGTTAAGGTCACTGGGTTGATTACTCCTGATAGTCTGTATAGACTATCCACTTTATACGAACCAGTGTTGAGGAAGGGATACAACGACCTGGTTATCAAGGCGAGTAATGGAAGTATAAAGAGTGTCAAAGACATAAATGGATTGGAAAAGATTGACCTTACTCAGTTTAAGACTGGAATCCTAGAAAAACTACCAGGGTATAGCCACAATGCCAGTAGTGTAGATGTACAGAAAATATTTAGTAGTATAGATAAAGATGGCGACGGATATATTGATTTTATAGATCTAATGATGGGAATGGGATACTCCAACAAGTTGGTTCGCAATCTTTTCCTAGCACCACCACACTCAAAATCAACCTCGCAAGCAAAGAAGGACGATGATTCTGGTATTCGCCCACTGGACTTGGAATTTTATGACAATTTGACTGAAAGGCTCAGGGAGATTACAATGTATGGCATTCAAAAACGTACCAGGATCATGGCAGACGCAGAACATTCATACTTCCAGCCTACAATAGATCAAGCCGTGTTGGAGGTCTGTGAAAGTGTGAACAAATTTACCAGTACCAATGGTAGCAACAATTTCCAGGTTGACCCGATCCTGTACAACACTTATCAGCTGTACACCAAGAGTGGGTTGTACAGATTGAAGACTGATTATATCAGGTCGGTCAGACAAGGCTGGGCATTTGGTGTCAAGATAGTCAGAGGCGCATACATGGCATTGGAAAACGCCAGGGCTCTTGAACTTGGCTATGAAACACCAATCAACGAAACCTTGCAAGCTACACATGATAGCTATAACGGAGCTATTGAGTTTTTGTTGGGAAAAATAGCCGAAAGTAAGACAAAGGCCTTGCAAATGGTGCAAAGCTCTAATGAGGCAAGCAAAGTTATTTCTGTTAACAATCCGGCCATTTTTATTGCTTCACACAACCACAACTCCATAAAATTGGCTATTGATAGATCGCAGAAATTGGGACTGATAACTAAACATGACTTTTCAGACACTGACAAAAAAAACAAAAATGTAGTAGCTGATTGTTCAAGAACTCTGGGTTTCGGTCAGTTGTTTGGTATGCAGGATGGAGCTACTAGCTACTTGGCCAATTATATGCTGGCTGCAGAGATTGATGCCACTAGCGGCAACAGTTCACAACTACCCAAGGCATTCCCTTCAGCCAAATCCCTCCATGTTTACAAATATGTTCCATATGGGCCAATTGCAAAAGTATTACCATATTTGATCCGCAGAGCACAAGAAAATTCGGCTGTTTTGGACACAGTCAAAGATGAAGTTAGACAGATCAACAACGAAATCAAATCAAGACTCTTTTTCTCTTCATAAACCCTCACACCCCTGTTTCTTTTCTTATAGAATTTTTTGTTTGTTTATTTTCAACAGTTATATTGAATATAGTAATTAAACATAAAAAATAAATTTTAAATATTAAAAACAATCGAAACGAAACAATGTCGTTTCCTCCGGAGCTAGCCTAATAATTATTGATCAGCTTATTAATAGAGTTTTCTATAGCCTCAACACACTTGATGATTTGATGCTTAGAATGTCCTGCGGATACAATGATTCTCAAGCTAGGCTCAGGGGCCGGCTCTTTCTCCCGCTCAACCACATAAAGACTACTACAAACAAGAACCTTATAAGTCGTTTGAATTTCAGAGGCTAGTTGCATCATCACAAGCTCTTCATCTTGCCTAGTCCAAAACTGCTGGGTGCTATTTATCCCTCCATTGCCACCCAGCTTTTGTACAGCTTGCCTCATACAGTTTGGTGTCAGGTGTACATGGATTATTGGGGAATTATCATCACCCTCAATCTCAATGATACCGCTGTCCCTGTCAGTAAAATTGTCATTATTGGTGCTAACACTGCTAATACTGCTAACATTACTGTCCTTATTGCGCAGTCTCTTTTCTTCACTGGCATATCCGTTGATCGATTTGTTGTTATTGTTGTTGATTTCTTCAAGCAATTGCCTCATATACGAGATGTTTTCATTTAATTTTCGTAGTGCTAGGCGCCCATCTCCATCTCTTTCAGCAAGTCGACTAATTGCATCTGACGCAGTAACAGCCATTATCGCTGGCATTGATGCTGAAAAGACATACCCGAGTCCCGACAACCGTTGATGGCCAATAAGTTCCTTTGCCGCACAACAGAATCCACCAGAGCCGCCAAATGCCTGCCACAACGAACCCAAAAGGATCTCTACTTCTTTGGTAGCCTCTGCCACACCATCCTTGCCGTTGCCTTCTTTCTCGCCATAATAATAATCTAAAACACCAGCTCCTCGAGCTCCCAACGCTCCAATACCTGCCGAGTCATCCAGTATTAATCGGTATTTGTACTTTTTCTTTAGCTCCAAAATCTTGGGCAGATTAACTATCGAGCCTGTATCTGTAAATAACCCCTCTGTAACAATAAATTTTTTTGGAGTTGGTCCTTTTATCTTTGAGATGTACTTATTTGTTGTTGTCAGTACGTTTTCCAAGTCCTCCATATCATTGTGTTTGTACCAAAATACTTTACTTCGTGATAATTGAATACCCTGTTGTAGCACAAAATTTACACCGCTGTCTGCTACTATTACTCCATCTCGCTTGCTAAAGCACGGAATAACCGATAACCCTGTTGCCATTCCCTGTGAGTATATAATTGCTGCCTCTGCACCCATAAATTCTGCAACTTTTTTTTCCAACTCCATGTGCACGTCCAGTGTTCCATAAAATCCTGGTGGACCGCATGCTCCAACTCCATAGTTTCGCAGTGTTTTTACTGCCTTTTCCCTGGCCTTTTCGTTATTGCTCATAAATCCTAAGTAGTCATAGTTGGAAAAGTTATCCACCATATCTCCGTTCTTTAACCTCACTTCCACACCGTTTTGTCCATCGATAACTGGAATTGAATCCAAAATGAGCCTTTCTGTCTTGCTAAGACCTGGAACAAGTGGTTCGGGTTTCCATTCCTGCACCAGCTCGTCGATTTCCTTTTCAGTTAGTTTGATGTCATTCTGATTCATCTTGTACTTTTGCCGTGACACATACCAAACAAAGAAGACCACCAAACAAAGTTCCAAAAACGTTCTAAACGGATCATTTTTGTATGATCCCCTGATGTATCTCATGAACAATCTAAACGGAAAGCCAATTATCTTGACCAGACTCTTGTAATTAGTCGAGCCCTCTACCCCTGCCGAAGCTGATTCGGATGAACCCGCTGCCCCCCAGTTCTTACCCGCATCCTGGGTTTGAAACAGGGCTGGATTTTCATCTTCGAGTCCACTACCAAGAACTTCGTTTAGGATTGCTAATGCGATCAGTGCCTTGAAGTTGGTATTCATTTGCCAGATTTTTCCAATTTCCAAGTTTATTTTATTTAATAGTAAAAAGGATACTCAGAAAGCTAGTATATTGTTTTGGATTTGTAAACAACTGGATGTTAGCAAATTAGAAAAAGTGTGGTGATTGTTACAACTTGCATTAAAAAAAATTTTTGAACTATTTTACTATTTTACTATTGACTATCTTACCATTTCACAATTTCACAGACTAGTTTTGATTCGCAAAACGAAAACAACCAAAAATCCCAATAATTTAGGAGGAGAAACAAAGTGATAGCGGGTACCACGGGCATTTAACTACATATTTTCAAAAGATCCTATGACCAATCAGCGTACATCTCACCCACACTCTTAAATTAAGTATAGCGTATTAAAATACAGAAATGGAAATAATGGCAGGCCTTCAATTAGCTGCTAGCATTGCATTACCGATGTTTGATATTGTCTGCTCTATCCATCTTTGTAACAGCCAAGGGCATTCCACAAACACTCTTTACAAAAAAAAGAAAAGAAAAGCCAAGACACTAGCAAAACATCCCATTAGTTCTTGCAG
This sequence comes from Zancudomyces culisetae, assembly GCA_001969505.1. Classification (NCBI taxonomy): domain Eukaryota; kingdom Fungi; phylum Kickxellomycota; class Harpellomycetes; order Harpellales; family Legeriomycetaceae; genus Zancudomyces; species Zancudomyces culisetae. Next base: position 16,151 of record LSSK01001696.1, read on the forward strand.
CAACAACCCTTTTTTCTACCATGTAGTATTGAGAAAAATAAAATAAACCATAGTGGCAAAAACTAGATAAAAACCAAACATAAAAAACGCTAGGTAGTAAAGGTTAGTTCAGTCAACTCAGATGCAGTAAACATCTGCCCTCTCATTTTTGGTTTCTTTTGTGGGGAAGGGAAGTGGGGCTCTTTTCACATAAAATTTTTACTTAGGTCGAAGCTTTGTATTTCATCCAAAAATCCTTTATTTTTGTTTTTGTTAACATCGCTTTGTACACTCAAAGTACCATTTGTTCCACCTTTCCAATTTCCAGATGTGTCTATTCTTAAACTATCGCCGCTTCCACTTCCACTTCCATCGTCACCTCCACTCCTACTTCCACTGCTATCTCCACCTTCACCTGCTTTGCCTATTTTTTTTTCACCTCTTGTTGGAGTTCTATGACTTGTACGTACATTTGGAATTCCGTTTAGATCCCCAATTGCCTTTGTTTTGAGTTCTAGAATAGTCTCCTCAAATGAATACGGCTTGTCTTGCAATCCAAGCGGCTGTCGTGATTGGCGGTACTGAGCAGCCTTTTCACCATTGCTACCATCATTTTTGCCATTTTTACCATTTTTACCATCACTTTGATTATTTACAAACCCATCAGAAGACGAGAATGCCTTATTATATCTAGTGTTGCGTTCTGTCAAATACGCTATATGATCATCATTGTTTTTTGCATAATCAAATTGTAACTGTTGAAAAGATGATCGTAAATGCTGGTCATCAAAGAATGTGACAGGTGTTGCTATTGGTACTTGCTGAAATCCTGCTACCAGCGGTGTCATTGGAGCCGTAATAGATCTCTTTAGTCTTGGCTTTTTGAAAAATTCAAAGGCGCTATTTGGCGAGGAAATTGGTGATGAACTTAGTGTTGGTGGTGATATGGGTACTACAGGTGATAAAACGTTGTACTGTGGTTGTTCATGCTGTGATTGACCTGAGGTGTAAATAGAATGGTAAAGCGCTCCATCTATGGACTGGTCTTCATGTATAGGATATTCTGATTCGTCGAAAACAGATTCATCGGTGCTAACCACAGACAGAATCGAATTTCGTCGAGAAAGATTTCCAATACCATACAGATCCTCACTATTCCACTGAATTTTGTAGCTATGGAAACTTTCGAAGTCACTATTATTACCGCTGGCGGTTTGTTTACTATATGTGCTGGTTTGGCGCGCCGAAGGCTTTTTCACGAGTCGCATTTTACTTGCTACAGGTGCGGCACCTGTTGGGTCCAAACGCGAATTCTGGTCCAACTGCATACCTAAAAGCCGAGACTGCAGACGAGTGTACAACTGTTCCATATTGAACCGAGGGTTATGATCTTCCGAACTGTTTGTGCAGTCGCTAATATTTCCAAAATCCTCACTCATTGTGGGCTGCCTTATCATGTTTCTATCTGGTAGGTAAGCTTCATTAAATACTGTATCTATTGGTTCAGCTACGCTTGAATGAGGAGCAAACATATCCGCGACAGAATGATGCGGTAGTATATAGTTGTCATGCACCTGTTCTTTTCCAACAACATCTGCACTTTCCAAAAACGTATCCATGTTCACTACATCTACTATCGAGCTAAGTGTAAACGCATACTTGGACTTGAAACCATCCTTCCCATCTGCCTCAACCTCGACTTTGGTTTTAAGCACAACTGCATCCTCCTTGTCCTTCCCAACAATACCTTTGTTTCTAATTATCTCAACCATTTGATCTGTTAAAAACACATAGTTTTTTTGATTTTCCTCCACCTCTCGTGCCTTAGCCGCTATAGCATCATACATTTGATCCTGAGTTTCTCCAGCCTGTGACACTAAAAACAGGTGCCAGTTTCGTAACATTTCGTTCGCTGCGTTCTGCGCTCCTGTCATCAGACTTGCCCCAACCTCCTCACTATCAGTCTCATGAGACATCCATTGAGATTGTATATTATCTCCGGCGTATCCACGAACCTCTGAACTAGGAATTTTGTCTGGGTACCCACCCCAGTTGTTATCCCAACGTATATCTTCGATAGTACCCGTTCCTCGGAGATTAACCGGAGCACTGCCAGGTTTTCTACTCTCTCTTCTGCTTTCAAATGCACTTCTTCTCGCAACACCATCACTGAGTTCTCTATTCGCTATGTGCTTACTTCTCACCCCTTGAGCATACCCTTCTTTAAGACCCATTTCATAAACTTGTGCCAGGTCCACTACATACTCTTTCCTTGCATCCGCTCTTTGTGCGAGTTGCCCCATGATTTCTGGATTCAGGCGTTGTTTCTCCTTTAGCTCTTTGCTTTGCCAGAGTTCTACCGGGTTAACTGACATCTGAGCTAAAGGCTCTGGTTGAGCAATTACAGTAGGGTGGTACCTTCCTCTGGTGGCCCTTTCTCTAGCCACTCTTTGTACTCCATTTGGTGCTAAATAGCCTTTCTCGCCATCATATTCACCATCATATTCACCCTCATTAGTATCTTCAATAAAAAACCCAGCCGCTTTGTATGTAGATTCCTTTTCTTGTGTCCTGCCTGTGCTATCCCAAAAATCTTCTATATGTATAACTGGGACTTGCCTTTCGCTTTCTTGGACTTTTTCCGCCCCTTGTCCTCCCACCCCGCCCCTACTTAACTGGCTCTCTCCACTAGGCGCATCTTTGCTTCCCTCAGGTAACCGATCTCGGCCACTAGCCCAATCAAATGCCGATGTTTTACTACCATAGCTTGGCGTCTGCTCAGTTCCGTGGCTATCACCCGCTTTTGATCTACCCTGCCAAGAAAAATCAAAATGATGAACTCTATTCTTCGCCCAGCTCCAATCCTTTTCCCAGTCTGGAATCGCGTCTCTACACTCTAGGCCTCCATCTTTATCAACAACCACTGACCCCTCGTCCTTCACGCCGATTGTCCCTAAGACCTCTCCATGACCGCTTTGATTCATCATATCCTCACCTTCTTCACTAATCGGTTCCAGCTTGGGTACACTTTTCATATATTTTTTAGCCTGGTGAATTGTTTTTATTTGGGTATATCCTTCTGCGCTGAGTGCCTTTTTCTTACTATACTTTCCTTTCCAGAACTTGTATTCCGAAACAAACTCATCATGAACTGACCACCATAACCTGACCCACCCCCACCAAAATTCTGATATCATACCCTCTTTTATCAGCTCCCCCCTTCCATCTTTTCTATTATAATCCCATGGTTTCTTTTGTCCCGCAAAATGTACCGCCTTTATTTTGTTCCTGTTTGCCCTAAGTGCAGATTCGTATGCATAAAACGAAGATCCTGTTACGTTGTATACAAACCCCAATCTTGATTTTGTATCACCCGACCTGCTCCAGTCGCTAAAATACCTATTAAGCAATCCTTGGTCTGCTCCGTCATAACTTAAGCCATAAAATTGCTCCTGCAGCCTTTTGTTTTCATTATCTACCATGTCACATAAGTCGGTGTATGTTTTTTCTCCAGGTGTTAGTACCATTAATCCTGAGTTAAACCAATCAGGCCATCCCAGATCCGGGACAGCTGCAATTAATCCCCCTGGGCCTTCTCCTTCCTTCAATTTCCTGGAATGCTTATCTAATCCATCAAATATGTTGTCGATATTTCTTATTATGATAAAATCACAATCTATATAACAAACCATGTCGTACTCCCCCAAAACATCTGGATTCCATAGCTCTAGTTTGGTGTATGTATCTCTCAGATCTGGCCTACCCAGTCTATTCAGTTCAGCTTCATTATTGCTGCTTTTTCTCGTGACCCATTTTACTTTATCAAACGATTTTTCCAATCGCCTTTTAAACTCCTCGGATATTCCATCTTTTGGTGCTAAACACACAACCTCACATTTGGTCAAGGTTAGTTTTAATGCATGTAGGACCACCAAGGCCCCAGGGACGTAATTGTCATTTGTTACAAGTGTAACAAATGCGTTTCTACTGGGCTCTCTCCTATTACTTTGTATCGAACCACTCATTTCCTTGCTGTATATTAATTAAACCTGTCAATAGGCGCGCATAGAGTATCTGAAATGTTTAATTTTATATTGAGCCTTTTTATGCCCTTTTTTACCACACCTTTCTTTTTTTGTACCGCAATTCGTTTTTGTTAAAGTATACCCTCTTTTTCGATTTGAGATGTTGTTCCCTACCACCTTGTAGCGTTTTCTATATGCTTTTCCCTTTTATCACCCAGACCACTGACCAGAACTGGCATTACCAAGGCTCTTTTTTTAGTTTATAGTTGTGAAGAGGCTTCTACGAGTCAATAACTGAAATCTCAACACCGTTTTGCTTGAATTCTGTCCAGAATAGACCTTTTTATTATTATACTTTATCTTTTTAGTACTTTAGCAAATAAAAAACACAAGTTATATAAACAGTAAGCGATATATCATTATACCTTTCTTTTCTTTGCTTTTGCGCCTTTAAGGAAGTTAAAGTTTTACACTAAAATTAAAAAGTTTAAATCACCTAATGTTTGATGCTGCATAGTTTGCAAAAAAAAACAAATTTTGGTTAAATTAAACAAACCCCGGTATGGAATCACACTAACTTTTGATTGGATTTTGACAAAATTATTATTTTATTTGCTTTTTTATTTACTTTCAAATCATTTGAACTTATTTACTTTTATTGGTTACAAAACACTGGATTTATCACACTCAGTCTAGTTTTTTGTAGAGCCAGATTAATGTTCCACGGTTATATTCTCTGAAATTAGGACTGTCATAAAATATTATTATCTAGAACCACGAATTTTGCTTTTTAAGCTTTATTTTTTATTTGCGCAGAGTTCTAAAATATCTGATATCAGAGTATATTTCCGCTACATTTTAACTGTAGAATTGTGGGAAATCTAATGAAACACACTTCAAACGTTGTTTGTATGCGTTTATTTAATTTTCTTCAAAATAATGTTGTTACTCTTGCCTTTTTTGTTTTCAAATCAAAGGAAAATACCAAGTGTAAATAATAAATCCCATACATTTCAACAAACTCGCTACCGCATTAAACATTTTCAAAAATGCATATATGCGTGTACATCGGAAAGGCTCTTATTTTTGGGGATATTACTGCAGTTAACAATTTTCCCAGCTACTTTAATACCAACTATTTTACGCAATAGTTGTATTATTACTTTCACCGATTTTTAACAAGTGGTAAATTTTTATACCAGACACAAATATTACTCGCTGAATAACTGTAGTCAAATATCCTGTTCCGTAATAGTTGTAAGACCATAGGCCAGTTTGCATTTGTTTTTAGTTTTCTTATCGATCAATTCTTCGTCTTTAACTAACATTAAAAAGTGCACAATAAAGCAATTAGGCATTTCTAGTGAGCCTACTCACCTGCACACCATCCAAATATAAAGGGCTTTCCTAGATGTATCAATGATGTTATAAGTGCACATTCCACAATCAAGCATTATATCGAGTTGACTTGTTTATACCTTAAACAACACACTTGGTTATATTCCAAGAGGAAGGTGTCTATCAACTTGAAGTTGAAAAAGTACGTAGAAATGATAACATAAACAATTATCATGATTCAGCTATACACGAGTTTAAGTTGAGATAAGTGTAGAAATCCTGTATGTGTTTTACCCCTTCTGACATAAATGATATCTGAGCTTATTCCTTACCAATATTCATAGTAAACAGGATTGGAGCCTATCTAAAGTATAACTTAGTCCTGAAATTTCAATATTGTTGGTGCATTTGCAGATCAAGTGCGTATTGTTGTTTAAAATATCTGTTAGCATTTCAACAGTCACATTAGACTTTTTTCTCTAATTCTAAGTTTGAGAAAGAGTTAGCGAAACAAAAAATAATAGAGAAATGAATAAGGCTCTAGAGCTTTGACTAGATGCATGGTCAAAATTAGTACAGTTTTGATATTTCTCTATGTACTTTGTTTTCTGGGGTAACTAAGGTAACAATGCAGTGGAAAAGTGCCATTAGACTGAATTAAAAAACTATATCCAGCCGGCGTTTGTTTATATATTATTTAATTATATGATAGCTGGTCCTTACTGGTAGTATTTCTTTGAGTCTAGCAGAAATAGTTTACAAACTACATATATAGTGTCTCTTACTCTGTGTACTGCATCAACTATAAAAAGGTTACATCGTTATTATTGAATTAAAACCACTAGCAAGATACCATACATTTGTCTTGTAAGTAAAAAGAACACTCACAGCCTGATCTTGAATACAGTACATCCATAATTATATGTATTAAAGATAAAGGTGTGTGTAAACAAGAATCACCAACAGCTACGTTGGTAGGGAAAAACTCCCAACAGATGAATATTAGAATAACAATAAACACATAACCTGGTGTTTGCTTTTTTCAATGGTTTGATAGGCACATTCATGCTTTATTCTTTCGAACACCATACATACACACACATAGCTTGAACTTTTCTTTCAAGCTATTTCTACCAGACCAACAAAAGCGGGAATAAGAGTGGACGGATTTTTTGCTGTTTCAATTATCAAACCCCTGAATGCTAGCATCTGAAACTTGAAGCCAACTAAAGGGGGACAGTCAAGGCAGAGTATAGCCAATGGAGAAAAATGCGCTGATAAGCACATGCTGGTGTATATCTTATTCACAACGAGCCCATTTATTATATTTACATTAGTAAATAACCCACCCATTCAATATATAATAACGATAAAATAGGAAGTTATTTTCTACCAATATGAGCATAAACTTGTTAAGATTATCCAGGGCACGACCAGCCACAGCAAGGTTCGACAGGTTGGGTTTTACCACGCTCAAAAGTACATTGGGATCATTTTCAGCATCATCCACCGCAAGAACTTTTACTACCTCACAAGATGTGCAAAACAATTCCAGCAATTCGCTAAAAATTGAATATAAACCGACATTCACAGGTATAGATTTCAACAACCCAAGATTCGCACAATTGAACAAAAACAGTAAAATTGCAATCTTGAGTATGACAAATCCCCCCGCAAACACATTTGACGCACCGCAGCTAGAAGCCCTAAAACAAAAGTTGAAGGAGCTTGAAGAAGATAAGGATGTTCGAGGACTTATACTCACCTCTTCGACACCAGGCTTTTTTAGCGCGGGGTTTGAGCTGACTTCGTTTGTGAAAGGAAAGGACCACATTAAGGAGAACTTTCGGCGATTGACAGAGATTACCAGAATGCTGTATACAAGTAGACTAATCACTGTAGCAGCTATCGATGGACATGCACTGGCTCTGGGTGCCATATTAACACTGGGTAAGTTAATATATATCATATCTAGATTATCACGCTCGATTCTATCACTAGAATCCTTTTTCTATTTGAATTTTCAAGCCTAAGTTTCATATAAAGTTATTCTTAACGCTGCCTATTTTTTGGATACTCATATAGCATGCACTCACCGATACATGTTGGATGGTGATTACAAATATGGGTTAAACGAGGTTCAAATAGGTCTGCCTTTGCCAATATGGGCGTGTGAACTTCTTGCCCAAACATGTTCGCTGAGAAACGTCGAGAAACTGGTGTCTGATGGTGTAATTATTAATTCACGAGAGGCTCATGGGTATGGGATTATTGATAGGACATTCGAAGACAAGGAACAGTTGATGGAGGGATGTATAAAGACCATTTCAAAGCGAGCACTTTTACCTGAGTTTGCACAGAGCACAACTGTTCTAAATTCCAGAGCAAAGTTTGTAGAAAGATTTGATCAGGTCTCGAAATCCGAGGTAGAGCACTTTGTGGATAATGTAATGAGAGACGAAGTTCAGCTAAAGCTTAAACAGGCATTTGCAGCACTAAAGTCAAAAAAAAAATAAGCACATTCACCAGTAACTAATTATCTATGGTAGCTCTTCACTGTTTACATGTGAGTGTATGCTATACCAATTGATGGTTTGCATTCCATATATTACATCTACTTTTAATAAAGGTACCTGATACCAAGCAAGAGAAACGGTTAATAAAGAAACGTATTTGGTCATTTGATGTATAGGCAGTAGGTGTCAGCTGCTAGCAATAAATGGACCTACCACAAAAAAATTTTTTTTGGTGTTTTTTGTAGTGCTTTCACTCATAAGAAAGGAGTGGAGAAAAAATGTTTTCAAATGTTGTACTTGGAGGTTTAAGGTGGTGTTTTTTTTTGGCTGCTAGATCCCAAGTTGGTGAGAGTTAAAGATGTGGTAGTTTTAATATACCTATACGACTCAAAAGTAAGAACGTCACTGAAAGTGTAAAACTGAACGAAAAATATGCCTTGAAGCCTATACCTCAGTAGTTGTATAAAAAATATAGATTATATTGGGTAGGTTTAAAACAAATTAAGACTTGGGAATTCTACCTGGGGTAGGTATCGTTGATATGATGTGTCTATGGACAGGAACTAGGGGCAACCTTGAGGTTGGATCCAGATGTACTCACAAAAAAGTAAAGTTTGCGTGGAAATGGAAGTTGCAAGAAAACAAAAACAATGATGACTTTTGCGATAGGCTCGTCAGAACCCATGTATATGAAATATGAATGGGTATTTTTTGTAAGCAGTATTTTATTAACTAGGAGCAGATATTTGAGCTTAACAATTATTGTGGCCTATAAAAAAAATTCACTTGTAATTTCACATACATTTCCAGTAATATCAGTGTAGTGTCAAAAAAAAAAAAACTTTTCATTGCAGGTGTTTTGGTTATAAGAGTGGAATGAGGCTGTGTTAAATAATTCTTGGGAATTTATAACTAATATGCATCATTTTTTTTGGACCAAGTGGTGAAAGCTGCAAAATGCGAATCGAAAAAAAAAAGATGTGCGAATTGAAAAAATGTATTATACAAAACTTGAACTATAATTTCTTTTCTGCCAAAAAGACTTTGTCTAACAAAATAACTCGCAATTATTTAATGACACGACAACAGTCTTATACATGTCATATTCAATAATAGTAAATATTAAGAGTACAGTGATACGTGATATTGACATAAAGTAGCTAGGGTCTTGACGTCAATCCGGAACCACAGACAATATTCGATATTTGGCTTTTGTTTTTGAAAAAAGAAAACTAGAGTAAAAAGGCGAAGAATAAACTTATAAACAGCGTAATAACTGTGTATGGCCTCATAAGCAAGGTTATATTAGCTAGAAGAATAGTTTAGAAAAGGTTGGGTACACGTTGTTTACGAACCAGTATTTTATGCATAGCAGAGTATCCTTTCTTTGGTATAAAGAGACAAAGGTGAGTGTATATTTGCGCACTAGTACAGTTGCGAAACTAGATTCTGTAAACCCACAAAAAAGGAACGGGTTTGGTACGAATTATTCAATAAGCAGATAGTATCATCATAAAACGGCATATTCACTCTAACATCTTAATAATTTTTTTTTGAAGATACACAGGAAGTAATTAAAATAAGAGAAAGGAAGGAAGGGAGAAAGACTGGGTAAAGAAAAGGTAGAAAGGAAACAAAGGATAATGATACATCATGGATTATAAAGCGAGACGGGAAGAGGACTACGAGTTCTCACACTCACCAAATGTAAGGTTTTTGTCTTTCTATTTTCTAATCAAAGCTCATTAAAATATCTATAACTGTATCATTTTTAACAAAGTTTGAAACTAAAAATACAATAATTACGTAGGATACAAGAACAATAGATAGGTTGATTGCAGAAAACAAGCGATTGATAAGTGAAAACAACGAGTATCATGCTGTAAGTGCTCCGTAAATGAAGAGTATGTATTTTTATGACTGAAATTCATAAACTGTAGCCTTTATATCTGTATGTACATATATATTAGATGATTAAAAAGGCAGAAGTTAGATTGGATGACGCTCAAAACGATTTGAAGATTATGGAGATGCAACTGTTTGAAGTAGATAAGGAAAATACGATTCTCAAAGAGATAAAGAAGGATCTGGAAACAAAATCAAAGATGCTGGAAAGAGAACTAAAGAAGGAAAGAGAATATATGGAAAAGGACAGGAGCGAATGGGTTGAGCGTGAACAAACTCTGCTTGAGCAAGTTGAAGAAATAAAAAAGCAAAATGTGTCAAGACAGAGAAGAAATACGGTATCTGCTTCCACAGAAAGGCAACGAAGTCTAACATATAAGGATGAAGGTAATCTCAACATGAGTGAGTATTTAAAGGTGTCAAAGGGTGACCAGGGACCAGAAAAAGAGATGAAATATAGTGGTGAAGTGGATAACTCTGATAACTCAGCTGAAAAACTGAAGAAAGCCATTAAAGATAACAAAGAAATTTATCGTGAACTGATGGCGATAAAGGCGGAAAGAGATATAATTGACAGGGATAATAAAATGCTTAGAAGAGAAAACAAGGTATATATCGAGACAATAGAGGACCATCGACAAATTATTGAGGGACTTCGAGAGGAAAATGAATCATTTCAGACATTACTGCAAATGCAAGCGATCTCAGGAAAGCATAAGAACGAAATATCAGCGTTTCCGAGACGACAAGATTCGAAAACAGACATGTCGGACGCATTAGTAAATGACGATGGAAATGATGTAGAAAACAAGGAAATGAAGGTGAGAAAAAAGGATGAAGAGCAATCTTTTGCTTTCAAAAAGGGTATGGTTTTTAGCGATCTCGATAGCTATGAATTTGATAATCACGATACTGCACAGCATTCCCACAACATTACAGCCTCCAAAGAGGAATCGATAGATGTGTATGACGGCCTTGGGGTGAAACAGGGTGTAAAGATGCAAACACTGGCATCCGAGATATTAGGAACACAAACTGAACAGCCACTGGAAACTAAGGCAGATATGATAGATCGGATTGCGGCTCTAAATGAAGAAGTTTCCTCACTAAAAACAGAGCGAAACAGGTTGCTTGAAGAAAGCAAGGCAACATCAGTGTATATAAATAAGCTTCTGGAGGGTGTTTTAAGCATCTCCGGCGGAGGACTTGAAGTCATTTTAGATCGCGACTTTGACGTCAAGCATCCAAAAAATTCACAATCAGGCAGCGTCGAGCTGGTCAGTTCAAAAGCTGACATGCCAGATCCTGTTATATCGCGCAACCTTACTTCAGTTTCCGGAAACAACAACCGGAAGAGCGTATTTTCCACGATTTTGTATGGCAAATTTGGTGCAAAAGAATCCAAAAATGCCAGTGTTAACGGTGCAACAAAATCCCCTAAAGTCAATAATGAGAATGCACCATACGATCCATCAACTGCTCGCAACTCACACCTCGGTTCCAGTGCCAGGTTGAGTATTCTCCATGCAGCCAATCTTCCACCGCGTGCATCCGAAAAGAGCTCAGCAAAATCTCGCTCTAGCATCAACATCGCCTCCGAGTACAGTACCTCAAGTCCCTCGCATTCTTCTCAAGCTGAGCCACAGCAAACACTTGCAGGATCTCAGCAGTTTACCCGGGCAAGAGCAGAAACCATCTCAGCCGCTTCACCGACTTCAAAACCCGCTGGAGCTTGGTGGAACCGCTTTGGCGCTAAATTCGCAGGTTCTTGATAAACAATTGATAATACATAGCAGCTTTTTGCATTTAATAACTACAATGAATAATCAACCAAAGCACATGTGTATATTTACTCGTTTTCTTTTTTTTCTGAATTTTTTGTTTATTTAACCATGCTAAACCGTGTAAAAACCGTTAATATAAAACAAGTAACAGAAGCTATTTAATACTAATCCGCAAAACGAGAGCAAAACAAGAGACTAGTTAACCATAATAAAGCGAAGTTTACCTAAACGAAAATATACAAATGTTGATTAGTTGTGAATATTATAAAATTTCCATGATCTTGCACATGTTTAGTGTCAATAGTGTAAATAATCAGATAAAACAAATAATTAGGTAGCTTGTAAATTTTTCTTCGTCAGTATAGAAAATACAAAAACAAACGCTTCATATAATCCATTACAGCCAAATGCCTTAATCATCATATATAACACTATTGAGGTGAAATAACCACATCCCCAGCCCACAAAAGAAACAGTAATGAAATCAACTCCTTACCTTTTTCGATTCCACGAAACTATCCAGCTGCCCAGGAACCCATAATGCAAGAAAGTAGTGAATGCGTCGCTGAATAGATATCAAAGAGACCAAACGCCCAAGGATTATAGCTGAAAAGTATTTGAATTTTCAAGGCTATTTATATTTTTTTTTGCATTTTTCTGCCACAAGAAACCTGAGAACTACTTGAAAAAAAATTTTTTTATGTCCGGATTTCTTAATGGTGATTGGTATAGATCCAGCAAGTTTTAGTATTGACCCTTAAGCACAAAAAAAATTTTTTTTCACTAACTTTATTCTTTCAGAGTCGAATCAACTACTACAAGCTCTACAATTCGCCAATATCAGAGAAAAAAAAAACGAATCGAAAAGTGCATAGTCAATCATTTTTCAAGCCCGTATACCCTGATTTTGACTGCCAGCTCAAACAAATAATCGTAGGCTTCACTCATTGCCTTTGCCTTTTGCCAGGTCTCTCCCCATACATAGACTCCATGGTTTCTAACTAAAACAGCACATGTTTCTGGATACGCCTCTATTGCTGCTGCCATAGAATCCTTCAGATCCTCCTCTTCGGCAGTGTTTTCAATAATTGGTACGACAAGAGTATCGTAATATTTCCAGTTCACACCCTTTCCATCTCTAGCTATTCCTTTAATCATTTCCTGGTTTTTAATCACAAATTCCTTGCCATACATCATAGTAACTAGCACTGCGTTTTGTGAATGTGAATGGACACAAGCGCCAGCGTTTCTCATATTAAATGCGTTGAAAAACAGTGGTGTGCATGCTGATGGCTTGATTGGTGGTGCTGGTGCGCGAATTATTTCTCCTGTGGATTTAGACATCACAAACATGTCCTGTGATCGTATTCTTTCTTTTTGTACTCCCGAAGGTGCGATATATACGTGATCCCTATTGTTTTGGTTGCCAAATGAGTATTTGTGTTGTATATACCTGGTGGGTTTGTTGTAAAATTGTTAAAGGTGCGAATATATCCCGCATTAATTTAAAAAAAACCTAAGATACAGATAGAAAGCCTGTTGTCTATGACGATAAAAAAGGTATTGATTATAAACCTACCCGTGCTTTATGCTTAGTCCACCACTATTTTACAAATCGGTTTTGTTAGGTACATTTGTTATGACTTGTGACTTTTATATAAAACATGTTTTAGTAAAATAGACAGTTCGGCATATTATACACCTCTTGAGTATCCTTTACGCCTACAAAACCTAGAAAAAACCATTAAACCAAAAGGTAAAAGTAAAAAAAAAGCGTTCAAGTACCCTGTTCCTGTAACCCAACCCAGGTGATAAAATTGTTTGCAGAGCTCTGGGATCAAGTTTGCTGGATGAATTGGATCCTCGGATATCACCAAATTTTCCTTCTCTTCGTGATTTGACATTTCGATTTAGTTCTTGTTGGATTGCTCAAATCTTCCAAAGTTTGTATCTTGGTATCTGTATTCTAACAAAAAAAAATACCATATATTTTAATGCCTTTTATTTTTCCACAATTTCGATTTTTCTCTAGGTTTGTCAGAGAAAGAAAAAAATCGCATTTTTTTTTTTGCACTTGGTGCCATTCCAAGAAATTGTAAGTGCACAACTTGAGCTAACAAAAGCTCCTTTTACAAGCACATAGCTTAGCAAGAACTGTGAGATATAATAACATACAAGAAATGCACACCCACTCGCCCAATTTACTACAAATAGTATAATGTTTTTATCATGGTCTATCGAAGATACATCGGACTAATGTGGTCAGACTGCAACATAATTTGGAATAAAAGCCCACCCGCCTCTCCCTCTCTTCTCCCTCTCTTCTCCCTCCCCTACCCGCTCAGTATCTTGGTAACAATCCCTGTGAAATAAAAACATTCACAATTTTTTTCCGTTGAGTGCTATCTTGAAGCATAAATAATTATAAGAATAAGTGGAAAGATAAGATCGTGCTATTAACACAAATGATTCGGACAGCAAACTGGAGGAAGCTACTCGTCCTACACACTTAAGCATCCAGTGATATTGATACTGTAACCCCGATAGACGTCATGGTAGCATACCTCTGTTTTTTTTTTCAAATGAGAAAAAGTATCATGATAGTGGTGTGGCATAGAGTGCATTAATGCTTACTACGCGCATCTGCCTACAGCTGCTCATGTTTGTCGGTCAGAAACTGACATAAATCGCCATCTGATACCTGGATATTTCACGTTCATTCGCGGTTGATTCTGATTTGCTGTCAGACCAAAAAAATATTTTTTCTGTGTAAAAAAGCAAGGACAAAAGACGAATAGTAGACTAGGAAATCCGAATGCAAAATCAAAAGGAACTACCGTGCTTTTCTAAATAGCCCGTCCTCTGCTTAATTTTCTCTTCTGCTTCTAAGGCTTTTTTTTTTTGACATTTCTTAGTATTTTTACTGTCTTTTAACCAGAGCAAAAGATAAAATAGCAGACAACGAAACCAAAAATATTCATAGACAGCACTTGGGAATATGGCATCTACAGTCGATAATACAACCAACGAAAGCTGGGTATGGACCGCCCTGAGCTACGCCAATCCTCTTGAATATATCCCATTTTTGAACAAGGAAAAATGCGAAGTGATGTTAGAGTATTCAGAAACTGGCGCACCAAAAACATTTTCCAATGAATCCCGCTTGATCGATGTCATAAAATCCAGCTGTCCTTCCTTGTACGTCAAAAATCAAGGTCCTGCTGTCTTCCACCCCTCCCCAATGCTCCCAACAGGCGATTTTCAGACGCTATATTGTGGATATATGAATGTAAAGGTCACTCCAGAATCAAATGTCAAGTATGAACGTGAATTGATTATTGCCGAAGATGGCGGAACCATTTCCCTTGACTGGGCAGTTTCCAAAAATGATTTGAAGCCAAACACACCGGTGTGTGTTCTCTTACCTGGTCTGCAAGGTGGAAGCCATGAGTTTTATATCAGAACTGTGGTAAAAAAACTAACTAGCGGCACCAATCCATATCGCGTTGTTATTGTAAACCACAGAGGATGTGCGAGAACACCACTTACATCGCCTCGGCTTTATAGTGCTGGACACACCGCTGATTTTAAAATGGTCGTAAATAAGCTTGTTGAGCGATACCCAGAGGCAAAGTTTGTTTGTGCAGGATTTTCTTTGGGATCCAATCTTATAGTCAAGTATATTGGAGAAGAAGGGGAAAAAGTGCCGTTCGTAGCAGCAGTATCTGTGTGCAACCCATTCGATTTGAGGGTGTCTGGAGCAGCACTTAATAGGCCCAGGTTTTTCAACAAATACATCTATCTTCCTCGCTTGACAGGCTCATTGCAGAAGTTTTACGCCAGGTTTAAAGATGTGATTTCGGCAGGAGATTGCGAGTTTGATGATGAGAAAATAATAAAAGTAAGTGGAAATAAGGGTTCTTTTTTTTTTACATCCCCAATTATACTATATATTTTATACCACACTACCTTCATCGATAACATTACCTAATATAATTAATGTAGTCAAAGACATTTGAAGAAATTGACAACAATGTTACAGCAAAGGCTTTCGGATATAAAGACTGCTATGAATATTACGACAAATCCAGCTGCAACCCTTACTTGGAAAAGGTTTCGATTCCATTGCTATGCATCAATACTGCGGATGACCCGATTACCCCTCCTATGTCTATTAACTTTTCATCTTTCAAGGAGAACCCCAACTTGGTTCTGGCATTAGTTCCATATGGCGGACATATTGGGTTTTTCGAGTCATTTAGTGGTACTACTTGGCATCAAAAACCAATCTCGGAGTTCTTCGAGGCTGTGTTGAACCAGCATTAGTGCAACATGTGTCGTTGTGGTCTTATTTTACAGTACAGACCCAGTATACGACTCAATTCTATCCAATCTTATTCGTCTTATTTATGCGAACTTTAGACATGTTTGCGCCACCACAGACACATTTGATTCAGGTAGATACATTTTAAAACATTACGAGAAAGCAAAGTGGAGTGATAGGCATTTGGGGAGTCAGGAAGCTAGGAGGCTTAACTTTATACTCGCACTCATCCTTATGAGCCTGAGTATATCCAAGCCTAGAAATTTCTACCTTTAGCCCTTTCCCTTCCTTCTCCAACTATCTTTCATCTTAATCTGACAGAATTTAATACATTTTTATCTCATTTTTTAAATTTAAATAAAATCATCTTTTGCTCTGTTAACTCATTGGTATCTTTTGGAAGCAAAAGATACCGAATTGTAGTTTTTTTTTTCATTCGTCAATATATTTATGGCTTGTGTCATATTGAAATTCCTCTTGTGACGTTTTTTTGGACAATTACAATATGTATTAGTATTTTTAGTAGAAGTGTGACTACGTTAGTTGATTCACAAAAATGTTTATTGATGATAATAGAAGTGAGTGTTAAACTATTGAAATAGGTATGTTTCTTATTAAATAAACTATTAATAAACTATAATATTATGATATGTAAGTGTTAAAATAAATAAGTGCTGTTTGATCTTCCTCGTTGTCCGATACTGTTCCTTCTTCGTCTTTCCTTGCTTAAGTATTGTTTGTTTTCTTGCTTTTGTATTTTTCTATTCATATTTAGTTTTATGGTTTTTGTTGATGGCATTTATGTTTTTGGGGTGTTGTTTAACTACTACTTGTTTGAGAGTGTGTATACTAAATAGGTTGAAAGTTTAATGTTGGTGTTAGGTATTGGTGTTTGTGTATCTATTGTTATATGCGGGGAAAAATGTCTTAGTCGTGTATATATGCGACACTTGCATCAGAATAAAACCGATATTTCAATAAAAAGAATAATAAAAAATAAAAAATTCGTATAAATGCATATAGCTCCTATAACTAGAACGTTTGTGTTCCCAAAGTAAGGAGAGTTATGATAACGGCAACACCATTGTACAAAACGTCGCCAATACAAACACCATCCAAACCATACAAGAACATCACACCTGAAGTAATAGGAGAAACAAAGAAGGATTTGCTTAGAAGATTGTTCTTGCCCTCTTCAACCAACTCAAGGAATGTCTTCGAGTTCTTTTCAACAGCACCGAAAACAAAGTTTACCACAAGTGAGACGATTCCCAAGGTTTTGCTGGAAAGAATCTTAAGTCCAGATGTGATTGTACTTTTTAATATTTGTGGTGATGTGGCAGAAAAGTCGAGAACAGAATCGACAATTGAAGTGAGGGCATCGATATCACCATCAAAGAACTGTTGAAGAATATCACCAATTGTACCTTCATTATTGGAGTCTATTACAGTACTTCCGAGTTTACTTGTACACCCGAATACCTTTTTTATCAAGCTGTCTGCAGTATCAGCAAGCTCTTTCAAATCTGATGTATTTAGCTCAAAGTATTTGGACTTGACAACTTGCGTTCTAACCATAAAAAGATAGTTTATGTACTGTTCTTTGAGATTTTCGTTTTCTCTCAAGGAGGAAAAAACAGCAGATACAAACGCCGCAGCTCTGTTTTCATTTCCTTGAAGTCCCTTTAGCACGGTGTTAATCATATTTGTAGCGGCCACGGTGTTGTTTAAATAAGGAGAAAAGACCTTGAAAAGCGTTGAGGGGTTGAGATCCGTATCAAGATCTGCGACTGATGTGAGGACTTGTAAATAGTCACTCGCCTGATCTGGGCTGCTTTTGATTAATGCTGTCAGAGCATCAAAATCGCTTCTGACTTTGCTTGATGAACCGGTAGATAGGTTTGTGAGTATACTACTAATCTGCTTGTATAATGCGCTGTCCTTAACTTCATCAGCTGTAGCACGTTTTCCAAGTTTTCTAGACTTTTGCACAGTTTCAGGCTGTTGTTTAAGAACACACTCGATTCCGCTAGATACCTCACTACAAATGGTTCCTGTGACACATGCGCTTTCTGAAACTTTGCCATCAACACAGTAAAAGAATATTCTGCTATCTGCATCACCTACATCACACCACACAGACTTTTCCTTGCAACCATATTGTGGTGCTGCTGCTACGAGAGTGCTTGATGCTAATGCCAAAAATAAGATGCCGCGCATTTTTATGCTACTATGAAATATGAACTCTTGATGTTATGCTGAGTGATTTACAACTACTGTTACTACTGTGACAGTTGTATTTGCCTTGTACTGAATTATACTTGTTGTTTTGCTGTTGACTATGATAGTCAGTTTTATTGCAATGATGATTGTTCTGATGTTTTTAAATTTGAATGAAAAAGTTGACGATATTTATACTTTTTCATCTATCTCATCCTCGATTCTAGTTTTTCTCTTTTGATTTTACTTTCTATTATACGAGCGCTAGATATTTGGAAATGATACACTGAACTACAGATGGGTATCTGCTAACATATTGTTGCACACGGAGTAATAACTTTAACATTGCATTGTGAGTTTGAAACCTCTCAAACAGCGATGATAATTGAAAACCAATTGTAAACGCATTATCGGTATTGAACCGGCAATTACACAACATTTTTATTGTATAATTACAGTGGATAAAAGTACTGAGTTATGGCATATATTGACTAATTAATAATGGCTAACATGATTTTATTTTTTTGATATTCTCCTAAAGTGAAAATAATAGACCCTCGAACGATTTTATGTAATGAGCCTGTTTTTAGATTGATAGCCCAACTATCAGACTGATTGTGTTAGCACTCAATGCAAATGTTTATATTATTTCCGATAGTTTTTAGTCTGGTATGAACTCATTTGCCATTATGAGTAGCGCTTTTTTTATTCGAGTAAAATAAGTACTATGGTACATAGCGCATCTTAGAGAGATGGAGAGGGATTCGCTTGGTGGATATTGTGTAAGGCTAGTACTCTTTTGGTTTTATAAGATATTTGCTTGACAAGTTCATTACAAAAAAAAGTATCATGTATCATGGGGTTGATTGGGCAGAGTTATGGCTGAGGTAAGCTTTTCTCAGATACACCTCCATGAACAAACATGGTACCTTCTATTGCACCAAACTCTAGGTGTGGGGAAGGGGGGGTTATTAAGTCCAAAATTATATAGGGTTTTCTTTTAAACTTTTCCTCATCTGAAGAAATAACTGTGGTAGCAGGGGTGTAAGGATGTTTAGGTAAGTGTGAAAGCACCAGGTTTATTTAATTATTCACACAGTGGTGCTTTAGTGCAACCCCACAAACTTCTCTTTATGAACATATTTTTCTAGTATTTGAGTTTCGTTATTATGAGGTAAGTTGGACATATTCAGGTTTATGTTAATGAGCGGGAGTTTGTCAAAAAAGTAAATATGGTACTCACTGTTGCTAAAATGCAAGATTTTCCAAAAACCAAACTTACAAACACATTTTTATGTAATGTTAGTTTATCAAATCAATCAATTTTGGCAAAAGGAGTATTAGTTTTTTACCTAAATACATACACTAGTAAAACAGCTAGCTTTAGATAATCGAAAGCTTTTTATAATGTGATTTCAAAAAAATATGCTTACAAACTATATATAGCAAAGTTTACCTAACCAAAAAAGACAACAAAAAAAATGTACGTGTAGACGTACAGAATATAAAGCCGAGTGGCAAGAAAAAACTAAAAATAAGTCGTGTACCCAAATACAAGTCTCACAAATCACGGGTTTCTGGTCCCTGTTAATGAACCCCGGGGTCGTGAGTACTATGTATTATATAATCAATATAGTGTAATTGATAAATTATCTGGTGACTTCATTATGACAAATGAATTCGTAAAGTATATCCAAATAAATAACTTTCAGCTTTCACTGAAACAAGTTTGTTTGATATTTGGAGAGGGAAGAGGTGGTTTGGAAAAGTTATACATTGATGACAAGTGTAGATAATACATACATATTTCTATGTATTGCGCCCGGGATTATACTATCCATCTACTTTCAACCTGGTAGTACATTCTTTGTAGAGTAACAGCATTTCCTCTACCGCACCATACTGATTTGGTTTCTGCAATTATGCTCACTTTTATAGCTGAAGTCTTTTTTAATTTCACAGAAAGGTTTCGACCACGATATTTTATGTTTTAATTTGTGTAGTCAAAATATATACGTGGAAAAATCAATCATCTCAAACTTGAGCTTTTAGATACAGGTAATACCTCATCTCATATGCGTGTTAGTGACAATCTCAGTTTAATATTCTCAAAAAGCAGTCAAAATCCTTAAATATTATGCTTGTTATACAAACATCAAACAAAATAATATGATAAAGACGCAAAACCATCATAACTAAGTTATACTGCATAGACGCAAGAATTGTTGTAAAAAAGAACACTTTTTGGTAACTTTATAGTGAGCAGGATCATTAGTTAGGCACGACTAAAAATATGTCAGGCTTTTAGGGTGTCTAACCCCTAAGTAGCAAGTAATTACTCTTTGAAACATATCGGATGAGATGAGTGTTATCTTGGTTGCGCGCGCAAACAAAAACCAAGTCAGTTTTTCCTGCCAGTAGATACATTATTGCACCGAAGCGCCCAAAAGGCAATAAACAAAAACGTCTTTATAATGGTAGCAGTAATAATAAATAAAATGCATCTCATGGATTTTCATAAACCATATATGATTCGCTGAAATTATGTATTAGCTTTCTAAAGTGAAAAAAAATTATTGACCAACAGAAAATTTGAATTGTATTGCGTAATATTTTTTTTGGTCAATATTAAGGAGAACTATATTTGCGTATTTTGAAATAACAATTCAAAACCAGCTCTACTTTCAGCAATTCAAGAATCAAAACAGTGGTTGCAGAACCAGTGTCAGAAAACGAATATAAATAGAGACGAAGAAATAGTATAGAAGATGGACATTCAACTTGGAATCACAGGAAAGGATTTTACAATCCTGCTTTCGGACAAGCAAGTGATGAACTCGATAATGACTATAAAACACGATGCTGACAAAACGTATAATCTTACAAAAAATGTTGTCATGTCTACATCTGGGGAGCCAGGAGATGTCACCAATTTTTGTGAGTATATTCTTGGAAATGTAAAGCTCTACGGAATTCGTAACTATCATGATTTGACTGTCGATGCATGTGCCAAATATACTAGACGTGAACTTGCAATGTCGCTAAGATCGAGGGTACGTTGATTTTATTATTCATTTTGATCTTCCTCTCTTATCTTTTTTTTAAAAAAAATAATCCCAAGCTGATATCTAAAATCTGAACCAAGAACTTTTGGGAAAAAACCCCAGAATAACTCATTTATAACGTCTTATTTGTAGGATGCATACCAAGTAAACTTGCTGGTAGGGGGTTTTAATGCTAATACACAAAAACCTGCACTATACTGTATCGACTACCTAGCATCAATTGCCAATATTCCTTTTGCAGCTCATGGGTATTGCTCATATTTTAGCTATTCTGTCCTTGACAGGATTTACCATCCTAATATGACTGTAGAGGAGGCATTGAACGCCTTGGCGGCCTGTATCTCCGAGCTAAACACTAGATTCATTATTAAACACACGAGCTACACAATCAAAATTATCGATGCATCAGGTATATCGGATGTCAGCTCTGATGATTTTTTGAAGCGTCTTACCGTCCAATAAGACCGCTCTGGTATTCTAACTGTACCGAGCTCTTTTTTATTATGTAAAAATGAAAACTACGCGACTCGTAGTATTCATCTTTTGTTTTATCGCCAAGTCTAATTATATTGACATTGTTTTTTTATATCTTTGCGCTTTTTAACTACTACTTACATTCTGAATGGAATAAATGTTTCTTTGCATATTTGGAATGTGGCTACTTTTTAAGTTTTTTTTCTCCTACCACATCACAAAAATAGATTTTAAGAACCTATATCTGAGGTGATCCTGAGTTTTGACTCAGTATATCTATCAGGAGCATGTGTTATTCTGTTGGCACCAGCTATGATCACGCCTGTTTTTGCTGTATTTACATCGCTCCACCAATATCCGCAAACACATCAGCCTTATGATATAATTTTTCACAATTTTTGTAAATAAAAGTGGCCAATAAAAACCATATAACTCTCCACTCACTCACTCAAATCAAATCCATAAATCACACAAAGTTAGAGCTTGGAATTGCTCCAAGCTAAATTAGAACACTAAAAACATACCGAAGATGGAGGAGATCATTAAAGGCAAGTACTACTGGATTAAAAGTAGCACAAAGTACTACATATCTTTTGGCTATCTTTATACTCAAGTGTATTCTGGATGTGTGCGGATTTTTGAAACGGAGGAAATAAAAAAAAAATGCTAGAAATAACATTTTTAGACCCAAAACTCGCCTAACGAAAACATTATCCAAGCATTGTATTCTATACACATAAACATTCAAATGCAATGAATTTCAATAAACCTATACAAGTAATGCATTTGTGAATTAAAAATAATAGAGCTTCAGCTACTAGGGCTCGATGTTACGCAAACTATAACGGAATCGAAAATAGTGTTTTCAAACACGGCCGAGGATTTAACGTAAGTAATCATAGTTGACACGGGTGCTTACGGATTCGATATTTTATACGATTTATTATTTAAGCGAGCAGTAATATCCGGAAATATTGTTTTCATTTTCTAAAGGTGTTGTAAATATCTACAATGACCACTTTTAGGAAAAGCTATGTGTTGGGAATTGATGAGGCAGGAAGAGGACCAGTACTAGGTAAGAAATCTACAATTAAAGCATAATGGGATGGTAGGACTTTTTCTACTGTTATATACGAGGATTAATCAAGTATGAATCTATATTTAACCATTTAAGCTCATATCTCTCAATGAGAAATTATGAATATTTGTATTTGTTCTTATAGCTATTGTTTGGTAAAGTAAACTCTTGCAAAACACGGTTAATGTGATTTTAAAACCGCATTTTAAAATAGGGCCCATGGTATACGCGGCATGCTTTTGCACTGAGGACCAGTATAAGGATTTTTCAAAACAAGGGTTTTGTGGTATGATTGTCAATTTTACTTGAGAGTTGAAGATAATAGCAGCGTTTATCGAGTTACTTAGTAAACTTAAATATCTCTTTTACTCAAAAGCTGTGATATCTAAACATAAATGTTATATGATCATTGTTAATAGATTCTAAAGTTCTCACAGAATCCCAACGAGAGGACCTGTTTTTACGAATACAAACCGCTGAAAACAAAAAACGTACAAGCTGGATCGCCCATTCTCTAAGTCCGCAAGACATATCATATGGGATGTTGGCAAAGTGAGTATACTAATTTTTTGGTAGTATCTAGAGGATATAGCAAGCAAGGCCGGCAACATCATAAGAACCGCCACCAGATAAATGTACACCTCTGCCTCGAAAGTGGGGGGGGGAGAGTTTCCGGTATTTATGTATAAAAAACCCTTCTAAACCTGCCAAATTGAAATTTAAATAGAAAAAAGTATAATCTGAACTCGCTCGCTCATGACACCACAATTGGGTTGATCAACCGTGTGCTTGAGCAAGGATATAAAATTTCAGAGATATTCGTAGATACAGTTGGACCACCAGGGTCATACAATAGCAAATTGAGTGCATTATTTCCGGGGATCAAAGTACATGTTGCGAAAAAGGCAGATTCTTTATATCCAATAGTCAGTGCAGCAAGTATTGTCGCAAAGGTAGTCATTTTTTCATTATACAGTACATTCCACTATTTGGCTATTTTCGATTGATTTCGATAATACCACTAGTTTCAACAGGTGGAATTGAGTAAGAGGGCGTACTTGTGGCCTTAGCCACATAATAAGATATTATATTGATTTTTTGTCTAAATTATAGGTTATCCGAGATACAACATTAAAAAACTGGGTATTTCATGAAAACCACGAGTCCACGTTCATCGATACTAATTTTGGGTCTGGATATCCATCAGGTAGTTACTGATTCCTTTTCTTTACTTCTTGTTAACTCTGCTTATCTACAAGTGTAGATATATAAATCGCAATGGCATTGCCAGTTGTTTGATACCTTTAGAAATTCTAGTAAAAAAGCCCACTAATTATTCAATAGACCCAACAACAAAAGCATGGTTAACTAAAAACTTTGACCAAGTATTTGGATTTCCTGAAATTGTACGGTTCAGTTGGTCAACATGTCAACGTATCTTGGCGGATAAAGAACCCAACGTACTCTATCATGATGAACATGACCAAGCTCCTAGTAAAAAACCCTATCCAGCTAAAAGGAATTTTTCCAGCACAACAAACATCTTTTCCACCCAAAATCAGATGATAACCAATAATATTAATAATAGCTCGTTTTTGAAATCGCATCAGATAACCATCTGGGAAGATCCATTTTCTTTTTGAGTTACCACCGCTTTTATCAAGCTAACATCGTTCTCTCTCTCTCTCCTTTCCTCTCTTCTCGTTTCTTTCCCATGTTTTTTTTTTGAGAGGAAGCTGCTATAGATATTGGTAGTCTTTATTTAGTAAAATTTTGTGAATATACAGATAAAATAACCCTAAAAAATCAGCACAACCATAAATACATTGAAGGAAGGGTCGGAGAGATAACCAGGAACGTAGCAGGTATAATGGTTATTTTTGGTAAATACAGTACATCTAGTAGAAGGGAAATCCGTCATCGACAGTCTTGTTCCATGCCGTGATTCCACCATCTATTTGATAGCACTTTTCGAAATTTGCAAATTCTCGAAGTGCCTTTACTGCACTCTGCGATAAATTCCCACGTCTACATATCGCATATATTGGTAAATTCTTTTCTTTTGCATCATCGACCAAGTTTTTAAACTGAGACTCTTTTCCGGTGGATGAATTATCGCCATTCGCATATTCCTGCCCCTCCGATACTAATCGATCAAGTGGAATGTGGCGGGAGCCCCTAAATGAGCACAGCTGAAACTGGTCGGTATCGCGTACATCCAGCAAAATGTGGGGTTGGCCACTCTTGCGTACTTTGGAGTATTCCATACAGCTTATTCTGCATGGATCGCTTTTCTCCAAGACTTTCGAAACAGGTGCCTATTTCAGGTTGGTTATACGATTATGAGTTTTCCTAAATTAAGGGCAGTTCAAACATTTTTTAAATTCTAGATACTAAATTCACTTACCATATCTGTTGAGTCTGCACCACAAAATGCAGGATAATCAATAAGGCTAGTGATGGTGGGGCTTTCTCCACACACTTCACAGTCAGGTCGGCGATTGCGAATCCTGAACTGTCTGAACTGTGGATTTCCGTATGTAGAGAATGATAGCATATAACTAGACGTAGGTTGCGGCGAGTCAGCTGAAAGCACAATTTTTATAACTTCCAGAGCCTGAATGCATCCAATAAGCCCAGGAACAACACCAAGTACTCCGGCTTCGGAGCAACTGGCCTTTTTGTCGAAGGGTGGAGGTTTGGGAAACATACATCTGTAACATGGTCCGCCTTTATAGTTATACTTGACTACTTGCCCATCCAGTCTCAGCGCACTCCCATAGACTAGCGGCTTCTTTGTAATAACGCACGCATCATTAATGAGATATCTAGTGGGTAGATTATCGCTTGCGTCAACCACAATATCGTATTTTTCAAATATCTCTAAAGCGTTGCTACTTTTTAAGTGTGTATTATATGTCTCGACTTCACACCCGCTGTTCAACTCATTCATTGCACGCTTTGCACTCTCGACTTTTGGAAGACCGGCTGTATTTTCCTTGTGGATTATTTGACGATGCAGATTGCTTGATTCCACAGAATCAAAATCCACCACGCCTATCTTTCCGACTCCCATTGCACATAAATATAATAGAACTGTTGAACCGAGACCACCAGCACCGATGACTAACACCTTGGACTTTTTGATTTTGTATTGTCCTAAATTAGTTTTAATTATATTATATATTTTGTTCTTTTTTTACAAAAAATTCTGTCTTTAATTCACACCGAATATAATTACAACTGCATAAAACTGTTGTAAATAGTAGAGGTATGGATATACAAAGGCATAACCAAATAACCACTCACCTTCAGATCTGATCTGTGGTAAGAGCAAGTGTCTGCTGTATCTCATTATATCATTGGAATCTAGCCCACGAAATATTTCATAATCAAGTTCAGCAGCATTTTGTTCCGCTATTCAGAATTATAGAATGTTATACCACCACCCCCTGGGATTTAGTCAGTCGTTTTTTAAAGATAAATGTAGTTGCACTGGCGACCAAACATACTAATTAAAATATATTTAAAAAATCAAACTCACCACATTTATTCTTTTCTTTTGTTTTTAGATTTTCTAGCACGCTTAGTAGTTGCTTTTCCTCGGCCCGGATCTCTTCAAGTCTTTTTAAAACCGATTCTATTTTATTAGTCGTAGCATTTCCTTCTGAATCGGTGTAATTTGGGTTCATCTTGCTCGCTTGAGTATTTTGTGTTCGCCTGTGATATTTTAGTGTAAGGATATGTTGGGATAATTCTAACGAGAATCTAAAAAGCAAAATCCCAATGGTATTGAGCTAGTGGATGAAAAAATAGGAAATATGTGTTCTAATTTAAACATAAAAGTTTAACGTGGTTACAAACGGGTTTTCCAAACTTTTAACCTTTTTTTCTTCAACTAGCCAATGCCTTTTCCTATCCAAGTACAAAGATCAAAACCCAAAAAGCATACTGTAAAAAAATGCATAAAAAATATTTTTTTTAGTATTTCATTTGCCAGCCAGCTGAAGGAGGTAGACGCTACAACTATTCAGTGCTTCAGAGTAAAAGCTACTTGGGCGCATCTCCCTTTACATATGACAAACTGTCCTATAGCAAGTGTTATCGGCTTTTTTTATGGTATTTCTTTTTTCTGGTCATGATGGGTAGATGTACGACCGCCACCATTATTCAGTATCAACTCGAACCACCCCCCAAACACACCATTAGCCACCACAATCGCTGGTATCTCGCCATTTATAATTGTATGCTTTCTGATGCTAAACCACGCATTTACGCCTGTTTCTCAAATTTGCTTCTTAGCTCGCGTCACCTTTATCCATCCAAGTTGATCGTTTCTCTTGATATTACAAGTTTTCTTGTAAATCTCAGTCCATCTGTTTATTTATTGATGGATTTTGTTCACTCCAATAATTACAAGCCAATCTGCTAACCGAACCTAGTTCTCGTGCTTATTGGGTTGAGCAAAAATTTTCGCAAATGAAATCAAACTTGGACAAAAAAAAACCTGATGAAAAAAACTATGAGCGAGTTTTAACGCAGACCAGATTATGAATATTGATTAATGGAATTTAAAAGTAATCGCAAAACCTATTTACAACTAAAAATAAACTTTGCTTCTTAGTTTATTTATAAAGAACAACAAGCAACGAAATACACTATTTATTTTTTTCCACGCTTAAGAGGTTATATTCACATCAATAGATCTCATTAAGTTAATACTGTTTATAGAAAAAGGGAATATATTCCTAGCAACAAAATAAAAACACAACTTTCAACGTATTGAACCTGTTATACTGTAAAAGATGGAGCAGTACAATTTGAAACAACTGTCGGCCAACAAATGTTTTGGTGGATTTGTTTATAAATACGAACACACTTCTCTGGTCCTGGGTTGTGACATGAGATTTAACATCTATCTACCATCTTCGGCATCTCTTGATGGTAAAAACAAGGTTCCAGTAAGTATTTTTTAAATCTTTTATTGAATTGTAGGAGGGTATTTCTTTTTTGTTTATTTTTCATTTACCTAACGAATTCTGGGTGAATCCTGGCGTGGATAACTTTGTTTCAGACCGATAGATCTTATAAATAGTACTATTTTATTCGGTCCGCTCCAATTAATATTGATGATGATAACAACAATAATAAATATTAGCTCCTTTACTTCCTATCTGGCTTAACCTGTACAGAGGACAATATGATAACCAAATCCGGAGCTCTGCAATATCTATCAAAGGAGGAGATTGCATTGGTTACACCCGACACAAGTCCTAGTAAGTATCTTGTTTTTTAAATTTTGAGGAGAGGGGTGAGCTGAACCCAAGTGTCTATTGCTAGCGCAATTTGAT
>LSSK01001697.1:0-33843 GCA_001969505.1 Zancudomyces culisetae
TCCTGCTCTCCCTTCTGATAACCTTAATGATCTTCAAAAATGTCAAGGTAAAGATCCCGATCTAGATCTTTCCTCTGATCTTTCTCTTCCAAACCCCTTTTATCTCTACCATCTAATTACTAATCAAAATGATTCTCTTGCTATTGAACACCCTGATCGTAAGGCTAACAAGTATATGACTGATTCTTCTGCCATCAAAATTTTGAATTAATAACTCTATCTATCATTCTATCTACCTCTTTCTCTCTTTCTCTTTCTCTTTCTCTCTTTTTATTTTTATATTTTTGTAAAAGTCTTGCTATTTCATTTGAATATCATTATTATTTTATTACTATTATTACTATTATTATTATTATTATACCCTACTCTTTATTTTTTTAAAGGAAAAAGAAAAAGAATAAAAAAATTTAACCTTCAAACCAATAACAATTAATCTATCTTTGAATAGATTAAATCCAATCAATATACTATTTTTATATTTATATTTTTTCTTTCAGATTCATTATATTGTTAGAATCCCCTCTTACCCTCTCGCCCTCTCGCCCTCTCGCCCTCTCGCCTTCTCCCTTCATATTGTTTATAAAATTATTAATACATAAATAAATGTTATAAATTGATTTGAAATGTTGGCAAATAAAATGATCTTTTGCATTTATAATTTAAAACTAAGATTTTACATTTCAATCTCTCTTTTTTATTTTATTTTATTTTATTGTAGTATATTATAAAATATTATATATATATTTTTTAAAAAAGTAAATAAATGAATAGATATTAATGTTGAATAATAAACCCTATTATACCCAAATTTGAAACGAAAAGTTAAAATATATTCATTTCTTTATTAAAAGTAAATGTCAAAAAAAAAATAGAGAAACTTTTAACGAGAAAAAGAAAAACAATTACCCTCTCCCCTCTCCCCTCTCCCCCCCTTATTGAAAATTAATCAACAACTAAAATTACAACTACGACTAAAACTACAACTACAACTAAAACTAAAAGAACGATGGAGACGATGGAAACTACGACTAGTCATACAAATGCTTTATTCAACAGACTACCATATACAATCATATCAGAAATCTTTGTACTATCAAAAACCGCCCAATCAGCCACACTCAACAAGTCGATGTACCAAGCATCACAGGATCCCTATACGATAGCAAAGTTTCTAGTCCACAGTACTGGCGATATTTCCAAGCACAACTTTTGCAAGAACCTGTGCGACCTGTTTGCCAAGTACCCACAGACTTGCTACAATGAAAAAATCTGTGCTTATATCTTGATTATTGCTAACCGTGGCTACTTGTGGAGCTTGGAATTGGCTATTCGATGGGGTTGGAAATCCCTCGTTAAAAACCTCTTGGAAATGTATATTATCCTCAACCGGAAATCTAACCAAATCTTGTATATTCATACCCCTATTCTCACTCTTAATAATAATCTCAATAACGATAACAATCACAATAACGATAACAACAACAATAACAATCACAATAACGATGATAGTAAAAATAATGATTCTCGACTTTTTCTTTCCCTCGATTTAAATATTGCCTCCGAAAAAATCCTTGACCATCGTGGTCTCCAGGACAATTTTAAATTCCTTATTGATATCCCTCTTGGCAATGACATCTATGTTCGTCCCTTTATCTCCACTTATATTATCCTATGCCTCTTGGATACGGGTATCTGTTGTTACCATGATAGTACTATTAGTAAAGGATTGGTACATCTTTGTAAAACCCCGGTTTATTTACCAAAACAATTCATTCATAACTATCCCAATCCCAACCTCAATCCCAACCTCAATCCCAACCTCAATCCCAACCTCAATCCCAACCTCAATCCCAACCTCAATCCCAACCTCAATCCCAACCTCAATCCCAACCTCAATCCCAATTCTAATTCTAATTTCAACAAAATCAACAAAACCAACAATAATAATGACGGTAATGATAATCCTAATAATGGTAGTAGTAGTAGTGGAAATAATGGGGTATTATTGGCAAAAAGCAAATACTTGTCGGCCTTTTTAATTTCGATAATTGTAAATTTGTTTGATAACAACGAGTTTGATCGGCTTTTGCAGCTCTTTGATACAAATCTAGACATTCAACTATCCCTCCAACAAGCATCTAAACTTGGCTGTCACTTGTCTAATGAATTTTATGATTTTTCTGAATTTATCTCCAACTTTAATTACAATTCCACTATTGATAATGAAGACGGTAAAGATAACGATAACGATAACGATAACGATAACAACAATGATAATAATAATAAAGATAAAGATGATAACAGAGATGTTGCTCAACCGAATTTTAGTTACAAATGTAAATGCAAATCAAAAAATAAAAACACTACCAATAATACTGGTAATGATGAGACAGGGAAAAATTATCTACAAACAATCAGAGTTGTAATCATCTACTTTGCCATCTACCACAAGAAAAACTATCTACTTAAATACCTCACCAGCCACAGGACCCAAGTTCTGGATTTCCAACTAATCTTTGAAATGGCAATGTCGCTGGATAATCCTTGGTGTGCAAAACATGTTGTTAAATATATCAAACCTACCAGGGCCAACATTTACCTAGTACTTGAATTAGTTGGTCGTGAATATAGCCCACATCTCGTCAGTTTTATCATTAACCATTCTCAATCTCATTCTAATTCTAATTCTCGTACCCATTCTCATATCCATTCCAAATCGCTGGATTATAATCTTGCCACCACCTTATTAAAAACCGCTTGTAACGCCAACGATTCCAAATCCATCCAACTTATCCTTTCCAAATCCACAATTCAGAACCTAGATCCCTTTTTACAAATTGCCATTGCATCTAAAAGCTCAAACATTATTCGGTTATTTGCCAGTTTGGGTTGTAATATCTCTTGTTTCCGTTCCTCTATCTTTGATGTTGCTGTCTCTACTAAGGATATAAATCTTTTAAAACTTTTACTACTACCTGGTAACACTTTCTCGACCAATAGTAATAATATCAATAACAACAACCACAACAACAACAGTAATAATAACATCAATATTAATCAGCAATTATCTTGTCAACTTGTCTTGGAAAATGCTATTCCTCAAATTTGTAAAAATAATACTGAACAAGTATTGAATACAATATTAGATACCTTTGTTAAAACCCAATCGACAACTTTTACCCTTGGCTCAGATGCAATTACAAATGAAAACGACTATTTACCTGTTATTGGCAACAAAAACAACAACAACAACAACAACAACAACAATAATAATAATGATACAATTATTAATGATAGGTGTATTACAGATGTGAATTCAAGAAAAATTCTTATATTCATAATGAAATATGGATTGGAACTAAGTTTTAATTTCTACATGCTAATAAAAAAACAATTTGAAGCAAATAATTATGATGAGATCAAAGAATTGCTAAGAAAAGATGTTCTCTTTTTATACTTCACCTCAAGGGATACAAAAGTAAGATGTATAAAACTGATTTTGCAAATTACCCGAAGTATGATTAATGCCAGAATCAAATCAATGCCGTCACCCAGTACCGAGTTCATAGCTTGTGGTAAAAGGAAACTTGGTGATAATGAAACTAACATTGGTTACAGTTCCGATAAAAGAGCTAAAACAACAGAATATACCAACAACAGCAGTAACAACAACAGCAGTAACAACAACAACAGCAGCAGCAGCAGCTATAAGGGCACAAGAGAGTCTATAATTGAAAATAACTACAAACAAATTCATAATAAACCACGACCGATGCCAACTGATGAATATCTCGAACAGATAACTACAAACCTAATAAACAGAGACTTTGGCTTTTTAAAACTACTAATTGAAAACGGTGCTGATATCAATGCACACAACAGCTTGATTCTGCGAACGGCATACTTGTCAGGAAATATAGCTTGGATAGATTATTTCATCTCCAAGGGTGCAAAACTGGGAGTGGGCGAGTATAACGGAGTACATGAAGCATGTACATCAGATAAACTTGAGGTTCTACAACATTATTTTGCTCATGGCGGAGTGGTTGCTAATGAAGCCATACATAATGGTATTAACGCAGCTTGTAAAATGAATAACTTTGAGATGATCAAAATGTTGGTGGAGCATGGTGCGGATTTGAGCAATGTTGAAAAAAATGGAATCAAGGAGGCATTTTCCCGTAACAACCATGAGATAATTCGGCATTTGATACAAAACAATGCAAATTTCGACGGGCTAGAAAATACATTGCTAGAAATTGCCTGTTGGGAAAATGACATTGCATTGGTCAAGCTTGTACTTTCAAAGATTAAAAATATCAATCGACTCAATTACCTTTGTGTGTTTTGGGTCTGTGTAATCAACAATCCAGAAATATTCGATTTATTGTTATCTAGTGGCTTAAGGCTGGCTGTACATCCCAAAACCTTTAAAAACAACAAAATACTGTATGATTGTTTATACCAGGCCTGTCTCAATACCAGTCCCAAAATGTTGAAACGGCTAGTTACCAACATCAAGGGGTTATTCACCTGTGACGAATTTGACAAGACTGAAGAAGCGATTCTTAGAAAGGGAAACCTTGAGTTGGCAAAAGAATTCTTTGAAAACAGCGGTAATCTCGATATTGACTACAACCGTGGTATGCACATGGCATACAAAAATGGCGATCTAGAAATCATCAGAATGATAATTCTCCGAGACTTTGGTGTCTATATCAAGGACCCTGTATTAATCACCGTGATCTGCCACAGTAACAATACCTGCCTACTAAAATATATGTTTAGAAAACATCAGTACATTGGAGCTAAAAAAAACCATGGAATAATGGAGGCGTACTACAACAAAAACGTAGAAATGATGAAACTGTTGATTTCATCTGGTGTTAATGTCGATATCTATGACTGTTTGGCTCTAAAACTTGCTTTCAAACTTAACGATATTGACTTTGCAAAGTTCCTTCTTGCCTTTAACCCAGATTACCCAAATAACTTTCTCCGAAAACTCAAAAAAATCGTTATTGGAAATTCTAGAAAAAAACCTGATGTGAATAACAAGCGATACTCCATAGCTAGATGTATCTTGTCCAGCTAAACTATCTCTATCTGTTTATACATTTAATTTCTATTATTATTATCTTTTTGTTATAGAGTTGCATCTATCAAATAATTAGACAAATAAACATGTACAATAACAATCTACTTTTATCTCCCTAATCACATTTATATGTTTAACCTTGTTGGCTCTTTTTATAACTTCATCGCATTTATTGATCATCACCAACCCAACCCCCCCCCCCCAAAAAGAAAATAAGAAAAGAAAAAAAACTACTTTATAAATCATCGTCATCCAGGCATAAATCAGTGCTCCCATTAGCTGTATACTGAGTATCTGTCTCTTCCTCATCATTTCTATTTTCATCCTCCTCAGCATCTTCATTATAATTGTCTCCAGGTTGGTTCATATACCGTGCTGTACCAAACCTACAATATTTGTGAATTTTCCAGTTTTTCAAACTTTCATCAACATTCATCCTAGTGTTATCATTAGCAATAGACTCTAATGCTGAAACTGCTTTTTTTATATTTTCAAAATTACCAGTATTGCTCATATTCTCATAATCGCTAATACCGCTAGTATTTCTGAGTGTAGTTGTGACCTCTGAACTTGTGATACGAGTCGGTATTAGTCCGATAGCTGTTTTGCATTCTGTGTGTGTAGTATTATTTATTGAGGTTACACCAAGTGTCGATGTTTTACAGGGTTCTGTGATTGTCTCTGTCAATGTTTCCACCTCCTTTATCGTTTCAGTCTCAGTCTCAGTCTCAGTCTCAGTCTCAGTCTCAGTCTCAGTCTCAGTCTCAGTCTCAGTCTCTCGTATAGTTTCTGTCACTGTTTTGATGGTTTCATACTTGCTTGTTTCGAATTGTTGTTGGACAATTTCGTGATTTTCATCATTATTCACATCTATACTGCCTGATGATGGTATAATCACCAGTGTTTTATCTACGACTCCTTCCAATACTGTTAACTTTTTTGAATCTTCTGGTATTACTTGAGTTTGTTTTTCTCTCTCATCTATAGGAAATATTCTGTCCAGAATCATTTTGTTTACGTCTTCAATTGGCATCGAAGCACCTCCATTGTCGTTATTGTTATTGGGCGGGTAATAGTTGTTTATTATTATTACCATTCTATCATTACGTCCCGTGCTGCTGTTTGAATTTTCCGCTCTTTTTTTCCTCAGCACACTCTTATCAATATACTGGTTGTTAGTATATTCATCGTATGGGATGCCTTTGCATACATGTTGGCAGTAACATATGGAACCATGCCCACATTCAAGGTATAGTGATAGCGAAGATGGGTTTAAACCATCGATACGTTGGTTGTCTATATTATTATCTGCCTGTGTTATCGCAAGCACAGTGCTCGGTAGTATTGCCGCTGAAACCAGTAGAATCAACGCTATTACCTGTTTCTTATTTGCTCGAGTTGTTATTTTTGGTTGTATCATAGCTTGCTGCGTATGAATATGTTTATATAAAAAGTACTGTGTTTTGTGGACCTACAAATTAAACTATGTTACAGTTGTAGTATATACAACAACAGAGAATGATTCTTTGCTTTTAGTTTTTGTTTTTCTTTGCAAATATCATTTAATGTCACAGCATTTTTTTAGCTGTATTGAAAAATACTGTTGTAAAGAAAAAAAAATACAAGTTTATTTTAATATAATATATATAGAGGAAAAGGTTAGAATCACAGTATTAGCAACGATTACAGGTTGAAATGGGATTTGAACTGGTTCTGGTTTCCTAAAGTAGACCAAATAAGCAACAAACCTGGTTTTTTTTTCTTACTAGAAGTTTATAAGGAGCTGAATACAGACTTTCGCAAAAAAAAAAGTATTGAAAAGTAAAAAAGAACATAGGCATAAGCATAAGCATAAGCATAATCATGAGCATGTGCAGTAAGAGGTTATAGATGGAAATCCGCAATGTTTATGATTTTGTTTTTTGTTTTGTTAGAATTTTTAACCCATACTTTACTGGAAATAGATGCAGATATAGTATTAAGAATAGTAGGATAATGGCTTTTAGCAAATGCGATATTTTTGGCAATTCTCACAATACACACTTTATATACCATCTCATTGTCGGGTAACTCGACAAAAAAAAAAGAAAAGATAGCTAGAAGCGTGCATTGATAGATTGACAATACAAGGTTTGCTCTACCATAATTGCTCATGACATCAAGTGCATTTACCTTATGCCCTTTAATGATTATTTCGAATAACATGGCATTTAGCAACTTTTATTTTTTCTTTCTTTAAAGACTATGAAGAGGAAAGAGGAAGAGGAGAACATGGATATGTAGTCAAACACCAATTTCTTCACAAAATATTTATAGTGTGTTATTTACATAAACAAAGGTTTAGGTTAAAAGTAGTTCAAGATGCCAGTACGTAAACAAGATAAGAAAAAGGTTCGACAAATACCACCGCCACCGCCACCGCCACCAAAACAGAAAAAACAACAAAAACAACAGGTAGTAGTACAAATACAGCCATCGAAAAAAAAATGCTATCGACACGCTTGCCTAACATTCCCCATCGCGCGCGTTAAAGATTATCTTCATACCAAAACTAAACAAAAATTTAGCGTTCAAAGGACTACTGCAGTCTACCTATGTGCAGTCCTTGAATACTTAACCGCAGAACTTCTGGAAATTGCTGGACACTCAGCGCAGCAAAACAAGCTGAAGCGTATCCGTCCCCGAGACATCCAAATAGCAGTTAAAAACGACGAAGAGTTTTCAAAACTACTGAATAATACAATTGTACCAGATGGCGGAGTGCTGCCGTGGATACACGATTCTTTGTTGCCCGAAAACTCAAAACAGTGCTAGGTTGATAAGCCGAAATATGTTTTCGGGTATTTTGTCGTTTTTTTTTTTCTTTTTAAATGGTCAGGAATGTGAGCAGGGTTTTCCATGGGTGTAATGGTGATTATTTCGAGTTTTATCATGTATTTATGAAATAAAAACTTGTATATTCCATTGTTTTTTTTTGCACGGTTAACTAAAAAGGGGTTTGTGGCTAAACAGAATCATGTCAAAATCCTATTTATCTTGTCTACTGAGTATCGTAAGCTAGGATGCGCATTAATACAACTTTAAAGATGTGCTGTAGATAGTAGAAGAAAATCATACTAAAGTTTATGATGTGAGCATAGCTATCAAATAATATGTGGGTTTTATTCCTATTTCTTTTGAGCTGTGTGTATTGGGATTAATGAGTGGAAATCAAAATTAACGTAAAAGGTAAATCCACATGATTACTTTTTTGTTGTTTTTTTATTTGGTAGGTTTACGATTTTGTTTAGAAGAGTTGGGAAGGAAAATTTGACAGAAAAATAAATAAATACAGCAAAAGCAAATGGATTCTAAGGCGAGTTTCTGAAGAACAACAAATAAAAGACAGAGAGAGGAAAAAAAAAATTACGGATTAGCATTAATCCAAGATTTAATCCAAAGGAACCCGCACCGCATTCATGGCATAGCAACACACGATTGTATAGATAAAACAGAGATAATAAACGACGGAGAAATGAAACGAAGAAATTATGGATATTATGGTGTGCAGGATATAACGGCAACAAAGTTTTACGAATCGATCTTGAGGAGCGAAAATTTATACCCAGAAAACATAGGTAGAGGTGGAAATAGCAATATAGGTATGAGTATGGGGGTGGGGGTGAATATACGTGGAGGGGAGCGCGTGTGGTATGATGAAGGGTCAGCTGAACAAGAGAGCGACCAAAGCATGGAGGAGAGTCATGAAGAATACGTTTCTAGCGATGGATCGCTAATCAAAAGCTATTATAAGACAAAGGTAAGTATTTTTATCGAGAAACTATGAATAGTACTAAATATCCGAAAATATAATATAGCAACGAGAACAGGAAAAAATGCAGGAATATTTACGAACCAAAAGAAAATATACAGGGTACGAAGGATCTGAAAAGGAGCGAGATAACATAAAGAGGGGCGGATCAAGTAGTGGGGGTACGGATAGTAGTGGAAAAGCTGTTTATAGTGGTGAAGAGAGGAAGGGAGGTAGCAATGGGAGCCAGAGCGATCAAGAGAGGACACCTACAAAGAATCCAAAAAACACCATAATCAACAGTAATGGGCTCATGGACCGATTGTTAAAAGAGAAAGAAGCAACAGTAGAACCGGATGATGCGATAAAAAGAGTCAAAAAGTGGTATCTGCAGCCAAGAGGGAATCCCAAAACCGTAAGGCATTTTTTATTATTGATAATGTGAAAGATGTACTTAACAGTATATTTAACAAATAGAAGGAGATTGGACTGCCTAGAATATGGATTATAGTACTTGGAACTGTTGAGAATAAAAAGGGAAAGCAATACAGTTGGCATTCATCATATATAAAGGATCGGAAAAGCCCAACCGAAATATTTAGTCATTCAGGAAGTGGGTATGTACTGGAAGGAGAAATGGATGTGATAGCAAATCTTAAGCAGGGGTTTAGTCTGCAATTCTGCGAGCATTTCAGAAATGGGTTTCCTGAAAATTGGAACACACTAATTCAAGCCGAAATTGACAGGATTTTTGAACATTTACAATCTATAAAAGCGAGTAGAGCACAAAATATACTTGGTAAAAAAGCTGAAACTGAATTAAACCCAATGGAAAACGAATCTCCACAAAATATTGTTCCTCACACTGTAAAAAAACAAAAGCAACAACAGCAACAGCATCAATACCAACAGCATCAACAGCACCAACAGCACCAACAGCAACAGCATACTCCAAACTTGCGTACAAAGCGAAAAGCCAGAAAGAAAATAACCTATCCGCGAAAATACACCTCTTCGTCAAAGACCCCAATGTCTGTCAAATCTGTCAGAGCCCTAGAAAGTGTGACCAAACGACTGGGCAAATCTACTCTCGCCTCTTCCTCATCTCCTTCTCCCTCTATTCAAACTGTTACCCGCTACGGCCGCACTGTAAAATCACCTGGCGATTGGTGGAAATCCGCCTCAACCACCACATCATCACCCAGCCCTGCCAGAATTCTCCCTCGAGGGACGTCTCTTCCATAACTTTTCTCCTTTTTTCGACATTATTAACTGTCTTGTATTATATCATTGTTGATACTGTGTTTTTCTTTAAATGTATAATAACTCAATTTCTTTGTCTATTTTTTTCGAGACAAAATAGACATGTTTGAGTGTTTAACTTATCCCCAGTCCACTGCATTGGGTTTGCCATCAATGTGGTTTTTTTCCATACAAGTCAATCAAGGTTTGGAGGTAGGGGGAGAAAGAGTTTTTTTTTCTCCTCTGATTATGCTGTTATTTCATTTGATGATTGTAAATCGCCTCTTACAATTTTCTTTTTTTCGACAGCTGATTAAATAAGCCCTAAACAAAAAAATAAATCGTGACATGGGTTATAGTAGAGAAAAACAATAATAAAACGAAAAGCGCGGTTAGTAAATTAGATTCACTTTTAATTGTCCCCACTTTCGGTTGTTATTTCGTATCTTTTTGACTTTACGGTTAGCAGAGCTACAAAAGCAACGTTAGTTTCCATTTGCATCGTGAGATGGTTAATGGTGTTTCGTTTATTTACGCGTCACACATACACACACGTTTATATATATAATTTTTTTTTTGGGCTAAAAGAAATATAATCTATAATGAATGAACGGAAAAAAAGTAAACCCGAATTTAATGTACAGCGCATATATTTGGGCAAGTATTGGGTTTCGGTGTGGTACGAATCGGCATATCCGGATGAATACAGGTCAGCAAAGCAATTGTATATTTGTGAAAAGTGCTTAGTATACATGAAAAGCAAATCCCTATTTTTACAGCACATTGTAAGTCCCTCGCTATCTCTCTCTTTCTTTTGGTTTTTGTTGTTTTGTTTTTTGTAGGTGGATTATACTAAAATTGAAACTGAAGCTGAAACTCATATCGAAAATAGAGACAATGTGACTGCAATTATCCAAGAGGAGAATTGGTATACCAAGATTCAACTTGTCAGGTTTACCAAGTCGACGGAAAAACAGAAAAGGTAACTTCATACTCAACATTTTTTTTTACTTCATTTCTTTTTTTTAAAAAAAAAAAAGTAAATAAGGATACACATATGTATAAGCTCTACTTTTTATATTTCAAGTGATGGTATCATGTGTAATTAAATGTGAACAAATAGCTGTACTGTCAAAACCTATGTCTGCTCTCTAAACTGTTTTTGAATCAAAAGACGCTGTTTTATGATATTTCCAACTTTTTGTTTTATACTCTGTTTCAGAAAACAGACAAGAACCAACACAGTCATAGTCACCACCAAACAAACAACACATTTGGCGTTTCAGACACCTCCCATAGTGGGTATGCTCACCACCAGTATGGTAAAATGATTGAAGAATGCTTTGAATATACGTTTTTAGGATATTTTTCAAAGGTAAGCATTTTATTCCAACGCCATATTTAAAAGAATAATAGCAATCTATATTGAATTCGATTATTGTTGAATAGGAAAAAGTTTCAATAGACGGAAATAATTTAGCATGTGTACTGGTATTCCCACAGTTTCGTGGGCAACATTATGGAACACTGTTGATAGAATTGAGTTATGAAATCAGTAAAATAGAAGGGAAAGTAGGAGGACCTGAAAAACCTTTGTCAGTGCAAGGATTTTATGCATACAAAATGTACTGGCGATCAGCTATTTTGTCTTATTTGCTAGAAAAACTAGACAGCGGGACAACCAGTGTTTTTGGAATTCAGGAAATGTCTGTAGATCTGGGAATTTCGATCCAAGATATATTATTTACATTGCAAGATATTGGATTGGTAAAGTATTGGTACCTGGGCAAGAACGTCATGTGCGTGACAAGACAGGAAATAGTGGACATAATTCAAAAGCTGAAGTTCAAGTTTAAAAAAAGATTGGAGAATAGTGGAGTGGTTTATTGTAACATTAATAAAGTTAACTGATTTAATTACATTTAAATGCACACAAAAGTTGGTACAAACTGGAATAGTTCTGGAGGAGGGAGGTAGGTCAGTAAATATTGGGAATTACGTGGTGTTTTGACCCGTTGTATGCTCATTTTACTCTGGAAGGATACTCTCAAAAGTCTAGCAAAACCTGGACTGGATAGTAATACATTAAATGGTCTACAAAAACTATAAGGTGTGTTCTATCTTTAATATATTGTTGCTCCTTAAAAATAATAGTAATAATAACAATAATAAAATATTATACAGTAAAAATGCGAATGCGCAAAAACGAGAATATCATCTATCATCTATCGTCCAAAACAAACTCCAAATAATTTCTCTTCCTTCCCTCCACCTGCCCCTCACCACAATAAAGTCCAGTATATAAAAACATAAAAACGTAAAAACATAAAAAACAACATTTAGAGGCTCGGGAATCGCGAACGATACTTCATATACGCATCCCTCAAATGCTCAGGCCGAATAGGCCCCTCCTCTCCACGCTCCTTCTGGATGGATAATGCTATAATAAATTTGCACAATTTTTTTTTCTTAGTACCAAATACTTCATAACCTTAAAATATATAAAATATTCTTATTACCCAACTCGATTATCTCTCCAGCAAACACCTTGCCAAGACCAGCAATTACAAATACAAGGGTCGAAGAAGCCTGTTGATTCAGTATCGTTGAGACAAGCCTTTTTATCGCCCCTTTGTTCAGCCCTGATCTTCTATATGCCTCGTAGCGCTGCTTCTGCTCTTCAGAAAACCCGTCAATTATTTGTCTATTCAATGTGTTTAAAAAATTACTCACTGTACCTCTAGATACTATTTGAATACCCATAAAAATAAACGAAAATCATAACTCAATATTACCTGACTTCGTCTTTACTTTGTTTGTTGATGTTATATAAATCTTCAACTGGGAACAGCGACTTTGATTCGAACCCATCATTGTCAAAATCGCCCATCCCTTCATCGTCCATAGATTCTTGATCTTCAGCCTGCTGATCCTCCTTTATATTTTCCTGTCCCCTTTCCCCATCAACCCTAGCCAGTTCTGCAATGTTTAAATCTGCTATCCCAAATTGCCCTAATCCCTCTTCAGTTTGTTCTCTGTCAAAGTTAACCCTTTTTCTCCCCCTCTTTTTACCCGGCTTTCTTGAGATCGCAGCTGATTCCAAATTTCCATGCTTTGGCTTCCTTCCTCGCTTCCCAGTTCCGGGTTTTTTGACTATACTGGTTGAGATTTCGGGCACAGCGTTGTCGGTATATTTAATCCGTTTGTGTACAATATTCGGTGTTATTCCTGTCAAAGTGATGGTCTTTGTGTTTTTAATGAATATCGATTTTGCTCCCCTCCCCCTCCCCCTTCCTCGTCCCCTGCCTCTACCCCTGCCTCCTCCTCTACTAATTCCTGCACCTCCGCTCATATCCCCCTCCCCACTTCCACCTATACCCCCGCTTCCAATCATTACACCGCCCCTTCCTCTCCCTCTCCCTCTTCCCCGCCCTCTACCCCTCCCTCTACCCCGTCCCCTCCCTGATTGTTCTCCCATCGTTTCTACCCTTACAGCATTCGTAGTACTCGTAAAACTCTCCACACCAGGATGGCCCTGAACAGAGAATTGCGTCTTTCCGCTATTTTCTGCCCAAGACGCAGTCGATACCGGATTCCGTGCGCCCGTCGGGTTCATCTCTCCTGCTCCAGGATTGTTTGACATTTGAAATCCCACTATTTGCACTTATATTTATATATTTGCTTTTCTAAATTGCGTTTATTATTTTATTCTTTACCAAACCCTTTTTCAAAAAAAAATTATATTTCTATTTCGTGAAGCGAGATTTGGGCAAGTCAAAATAAAAGACAGATTTCCAGGAATCCCCAAGCCTAAGATTACTGCTTTGAGAATTTTACCAGATCATTCTCTCTCCTATCACAAAAACAAAAAATTAAAATTGAAAATAGAAAAACAATACAAAGCTGAATCGATGGTCAAGGGGTAAAGGTTGGGATATTTTCAATTATTTATAAAGAACAAGCTAAATAGATTCTAAACATAATGGTAGGGGGGGTGAGGAAAAAAAAACGTTAAAGAAACACGTACAAACAGGTCCATAAACCTCTAACAGGGTCAATAATCACGCTCTTATTGAGGTTTGGCGTGATGTAGAAAATCTCGAAGGTTGTCCTGAGCATCCTTTAGTGTCTTTTCCAGATACTTTTTCTTCTTTTGTAGTGCCTCCAACATATCTTTGGAACTTTTAGAATCCGCTTCGAAATCGGAAATTATTTTTGATTTTGGTTCCTTATAAAACATTTTACCCAGAGAAACAAATGTATTTACATTTTCGGGCAGACTCTGTAGTTCAATCTTGGTTATTTCATCTTTTCTAGCACCGATTGCTAGCGATGTGATCTGAGAATTTATAAATGAAAGCTGTTGTTGGGTTTTTACTATTCGTTCTTGGATTTGTTCGTAAACCTAAATGAACACAGCTCAAGTTGAAATTACTGCCAGCTTCAGTATAAATGGTACATTGCAAGTGCTAAAGAAAAAGATGCCGCAAAATTAGTGCAGACTATGTATAAAAGGTCGTACTTACATGCTGTATATCAGTGGAGCTCATTGTAATTTTCTGTTCTTTTGTAGATCTTCAAAGATTGTATTTTTTTTATAACAAGAATAGTTTGGTTAGTTACAATTTTATTTATTGATATTTTCATTTTGTTATTCGTTTGTTTGGCTTTTAAAACTCCAAGAATTAATCAAATATAAAAATTACTGAAAAAAAAACCTAATAATGGCTAACCTGCCTCCTAAATTTATATATTCTTTTTATTCAAACCAAATGCTATATAGAAATGGTGACAATAGAATCCACTCTCTAGGGTTTGGCGTAGCATTACCTTTTATTCAACATAAAGATCAAAGCAAGTAGAATACTCCTCGCCAACTGGATTTGAATCAAACCTCCACAACCAAACAAAGGAATATACTCTTTTTCGCTTGAAATGTGCAGGAACAGTCCAATTTCCATAACAAACAGAGTTTGGATTTTTGGGATCAAAACAGTTTGAGTCTGTTGCAAACACCATTTCGCCTGCAATTCTTGCCTGTGCAACTTGGTTATAATTCGTTAACCCCCTGGATTCCTGATCAGAATACAGGATACGGATTGTAGTGGGATGTGTATTGTTGAGGTGTCCGTTTTGCTCCCATGTTTGATATATTGTTTCCCCTGGCTTAACACATCCCATTGGATATGTTGTAGAATACTGTAACGGATTGGTTCCCTGGCGATTTTTTTCGCATATTGGGTATGAACTTGGTCGAGCCTGTATAAGATGTGTGTAGACTGTGTTAATGTCCCTATTCTCTCTACCTGGATAGCCTCTTGAATATCCATCACACGTTTTTAAATCCATATTGAACTTTGCACAATCAATCCAGCTATGAGAGGCGACAAGTAGAGTGTTTAGTAATATCGTTACCAAGCTAGCGAAAACCATGTTTTTGGGTGATTGAGCAGGTGTATGAATTGATAGGAGTTGATATAACCTCAATATGACCGAATATCGCAGCTAATAGAGAATTTTTACCTTATTCTTTGTATTACTTTCAGCTATATGTTTGAATTCTTGGAAGTTTAAAGCTGTATTCTACTGTGAAGTCTCGAAAGAACCTAGCTCTTGTTGGAATACTGCGTTCTTTATATTTCTTTTTGGAAAATGCAAACATCTCGTTTAAAATATCATTTTAGAGTAGAGCAATTACCTTTGAAAAGTGGTAAATCCAGTCAGTGTGTTTTTTTTCATCAGGTTTATCTGTGGTTCTATAAATAATGGAC
The DNA here is from genome assembly GCA_001969505.1 of Zancudomyces culisetae. Classification (NCBI taxonomy): domain Eukaryota; kingdom Fungi; phylum Kickxellomycota; class Harpellomycetes; order Harpellales; family Legeriomycetaceae; genus Zancudomyces; species Zancudomyces culisetae. The sequence continues at coordinate 15,902 of LSSK01001697.1, forward strand.
AATGAGAAATAGGACCTTTTCATGTAAATAAGCTCGCTGGCAAGATAGATTATTTAGAGCAGTTACAACCTCTGCGTAGTTTTGTAAATAAATATGAAAAATCATCTCGTCATCATTATTTTATCCTCTCACCCCCAGATCTCAAAAGTACACAAAGGTAGAAATTGAATGAAAAAATATTCATGATGAGCTGTATGGCAATGCAACAGGACTTTTTTTTTGTAGCTTTTGTTGATTCTGAATATTGGTCATAAGAGTAATACCCATACCCCACTTTTCTAATAGCAGAAAATAAGATGGACTACTACAATAACCTTTTTTAGAAAAAATACATTCGTAATTTAAGCACTATGCCGTGTAAAAAAAAAGACCCTTCTACACCCTTGATGCTAAGTAGATCAATTCACCTTTGATGTGGTACTACTCTCTATCTCTTTTTTAATGGTAAAAATCTCAAAATTTTTGAAAAGACAAGTTAAAAGAGCTTTTTCTTCCACCACTCAAAGAATGTAATATTTGATATTAGCGCTGAATCAAAAGGTATGGCTGTGAGTGGAAGTATCAAACCTGGTTTTCTATGCACACACCTATTACTTATAGGGTGGAAAGTTTTGTATCAAAGACTTTGTATTCAACTAATAAAAATTAAGTGCCATATTTACTTAGCTATATCATCAACTAGTTTTTATTCACAAAAATAAGAATACTGGGTCGGTCTTAATGATAATAGAACCTATGTGTGAATGTGAAGGGGGCAGGAGGCTGTGTGGAAAAAAGTGAGAAGGTGAGAAGGTGAGAAGGTGAGAAGGTGAGAAGGTGAGAAGGTGAGAAAATGGTTATGCTAGATTGCCAAATAAAAATCAGAGTGTCTCTTGCTCGCAAGGAACAAGCGAGGCTACTTTTACCACCATTACCGTGATTTGCAGCAACCAAGGCTGACTATATGATAGGTCCGATTCTCAACAGTTGAATTGAATTTCAGGTTAATTAACCATGAGAGTGGAGTTGAAAGGTCATTGTCGTGAAAGGCGGTTTTATGTTTGCAGAGGATGCTGAATAGTTGGAATGGCAGCAATTAACAAACAGAAAGTTAACAAAGATAGTGATATACAATATAAACAAGGCCTTGAAAGTTACTAAAGGTTACAATTTCAAAAAATAAGAAAAAAGTGTAAACAACTAAGAACCCACCTGGCAAAAAACTATATAGACACCCGCGTATTTGAAAAAAGCCAAAGATGGATTTTGTGAGTTGGCCCGGGAGCACAAAACTAACAACGCTTGTAGTAGCGATCTGCATACTCCTGGTCTATAGCATTAGAATGGGCACTTGCCTTGCTGAGATTGCGCAGAAATGATGCAAAGGAGTTTTCATTCCGAGCGCCATCATCAACAGAGTCTTTTTTGAAGTATGTCCGCTGAAAGTTCCTGAACTTGTTGTATTTATCAACCAAAATTTTTTGAGACAATTCCGTATGAGGGGTAAAGCTGGCAAGTACCATCCAACATTTGTTGGTAGATGGCTCAGATGGGTCTAGAAGAACCGCAGAATCAACAGTCTCTCCATTCACATTATTTTCCAAGCTAATGCTATAATATTCTATTTTTGATGTCGATGGTGCCTTGAACTCCTCATCAGATGAAAGAAGTTTAAAGCCATCCACTGTTGGTTGATCATCGAAATAATTCAATACCTCAACCCACACATCCATTGAAAGACCATCTTTTCTTGTCTCAACGGATACTTTAAACGATTTTTCAGGGTATGTATCAGTAATATAATCAAAAAGTGTCCCCAAAAGGGCTAGATTGTGCCGAAAATATGCTTCGCCTGTAATGGTATTCCCGTATAGAATCCTATCCAGCTCTTGAACAGGTATATATTGAAATCCAAACATCCGCGCGGTGTTGTGATATGCTACAAATATTCCGTCCATGTTTCCTATTCTCGTTTGAAAACTGTATTTGAGAAATCCTGATCGCACCAAATCGTAAAATTCACGTTCAAAAGAGAAGTACAGTCCTTTTTCTTGAAGGATATGGTATCCAGATGCCTCCTATTTTAGATTAACTTAATTTGTCAATGATCCTACAATACTGCAGCTTAAGAGAGGAAAGTAATTACGGATGTATCCTACCTTATAATTATCTACATCCATTCGCACAGAAACTACTGCTCTCGTTTTCAGATCAAAAGTCATATTTGGAAGGCGAGGATCCTGACAGTCAAGCTGTGATCGTAACAGGAATTTTCCGGCCTATATTTTTAATATATTTACATTTAAACCCATATTCACGTTTATGAGCTAATAAAAACCCGGATTGCACCATCATTTTTTTTCTGGTGACCCACTTACCGAACTATACAAATAACTCTCCAACGTGTCTGGACTTTTAGTTGTTAGGAAGCTTTTTATAAGGCTTTCATATTCATCTCCATCTAGTACAAGCTGCTTTTCCATAGATTTCCCCTATTTTATATGCAAATTCATTATGGATATTCTACCTTGCTAGGATTTTTCTAATTTAAGATCGTTTTCATAAATATCTACTTTTATCGTACCAATTTGGCCAGAATATTGGAGTTCTTCTCCAAAAACTTATCGCTTTCAACCACATATACACCGTCATTGTTTATCAGTTTTATTGTACATGGAACTCTCGCACCTCGGGTATACTTTGTTGGCTAGTAATATGTCACAATGCAATAAACATCAAAATTAATAATAGTCACAAAAATTATGCCTCAGGCCACGCAACCCAGCTATTTATATATCCAGGAAACTGGCAGAGTATACTATCGCTTACCATATTTTTAAAGGCGCTAGACAAATCTGAAATATCGGGACTTTTGAATCTTGAAAGCAAAAAATGTATGTGCGACATTATTCCAGACATGGAGCTAGTAGACGAGACGTACTTTTTCCTTAACTCAACTGCGTGCTCGTGCATGGTCTATTTTTACATCAAAATTTTACACTGTTTAATTTCTACAATCATTATTTGAATTAAAAAAGAGAAGAAAAAAAGGTTTAAGCTATTTAATACCATAGTTACCTTATCTTGTGATGGTGGTATAAATTTTGGTATTCGGTCATATGCAAAGTCTTCGGGTTGAGTAATTTCATGCAGGAACGGTGAAAATTTGTATTCTTTCGTTACAGGGTGCTGCAAATAATGATATCCAGGATCGAATAAAACTTTCTCCAAATCGTGTCTTAGGGATGGGACTTTGTCAAAGTCAGTGTCAAATACCGGGACTAACTTGTATTTGCTCGATGGTAGGGGTATAGCTTTACCAATTTTAAAGCTTATTCGTTTAATTTCCTTAGCTTTACTTATTCCATTTCTGTTTAATATCAATACGTTTTTGAAGCTTCGTATTCTAGCAGTGCCATCTATGGCACCAGTTACTTTGCTGACTGACATTATGCTGAATTTCTAGGGCCTACTGTACAATTTATATTAGCTCAGCTATGCTAATATAGCATTACTTTTATCAAATAATTTATGCAAGATAACATTTGCTGTTAAAGCAATACATCTTGGCCATAAAAAATTTTCAGCATTCATTGGTAATAGAGCTTGAAACCCACCAATTATATGGATCAGGCAAAACTCGATTAGGTTTAGGATGGCTTTGGGTTGGTGAAATTTTGATCCAAAGAAAAGAGGGGGGATATGTGTGCTGGGTTGAGGGAGGCCGAGTTTGTGCGAAATTTGGTTGTTTTTCAATGGCAAGGTATATCTCGCTTAAGAGCACTAGGAAGATCAACATCATTGAAATTATTCATTATTTTTATTCAGAATGATGATTTAGATGTAATAAATGCTTTGATGCTAAACTTATGCTAATAAATTGCTAGATATATAAATTAATAAACAGATAAACGTGTGCTTCGCCCAATTTACATAGGTGAGTTCCTACTAACATTATTAAAAGCTCATAGCAGCAAAAAGCACCATAGTTACCAACATAAACATTCCCAAGGACTGGGTGCTTCTTGTTATAGACCCTAAGCTTGTGTTGTTTTTGGGTGAGTTTCCTACAGAGCCAGGAGCAGCGTCTTGGCTATCGTCTTTGGCATTTGACCCGCTTTCTGATCCCTGGTCTCTGTTTCCACTTCCGGAGTCGTTATTTCCCTGGGCTGGTTGATTTGCAGCGCCACCTTGGCTGCCTCCGCTTTGACTACCTCCACTCTGGTTGCCTGAGCTCTGTTGAACAGCTTGTCCACCGTGGTTCCCGTTAGTTGGAGAGCCTCCCTGGAACTGTGGGCTGTAGGATGCATTTCCATCTTCGTCTGTTATTCTTATTGAGTATACTCGTGAATAGGGGAAATCGCTTGGAACAGCATATTTAAACTTTTTTTGTGCTGCCGAACATTGTTCACATAGTGTTGTTATATAGTTGAGGTTGTTTGAGTCTGCTCCTTCCATAAGATCAATTACAAGGTTTCCTGATAACGGGGCTCCCTGTAATGAGTTTCTAAAAATATATATATTTAGAAAGTTAATACAAACAAGATGGTGTAGAAAATACAGTACAAGAGGATTACTTACGACCAAACAATGTTGTATTCTCCTCCTGGGTTCCATTTGGTGGATTGGAGAGGCGAGTTAATTACCAATGCGGCAAAGGATGTTGTAAGGCTTGCCAAGATAGCTACAGCTGATATTATACTTTTCATCTTTACTATAACCCTTTGAATGTTCTTTGTTTTAAATGTAGTTTATGGAAGTTGGCTATTCACAGAATACACCTTGCTATTAAAATGCTTTTATAATCTTTTCTTTATTTTTTATAAAACTTTTTTTTTAGGTAAGAGAGGACTAAAGACAGTTTAATATATTAGCCCGACAATGCTTGATGTTTTTAATCTTATGTCCTGGTGGAGGATGAAAAGGTGCAAAATACATGACTATTGGTCCAACTTTTGCGTTGTAGTCGAAGGATGGCTTTTGATAAGATTTTCCATAGACCCTGTTACACCATTGCTTCATTTTCTGCTCGCTCCTTTGGCTGAGCTATGCTGTTCACCATAAATGCAGTATTAGTTAAATTTAATAAGTAAAAAAAATATAAACCGGGATGTTCAATAAAAATAGAAACTCAAGTTGTAGGTTGCCATTTGCCTATAGTTTAAAACCGCAATAAACTGTGGAGAATAGTGCTTTATTAAACGAGGTTCATAAACGAACCAAATTCAGGTCATCCTTAAATAACTTTATTTTATACGTTCTTTCGCGATATTGGAATCGGGGTAACTATGATTCTTTGTCCAATACAATATCCATCTAAAATTGGTTTTATTATAATATACTCGAAAGGTCAATATCATGCTGTTGTATATATTTATTTTTCATTTTTCATCTTTCATCTTTCATTAATTACCCAGGAAAGAGGAGAAACACCATTAAGAAAAATACGCGAGTAGTTCATAATAGACTCGCACGCCCCTTTGGATGATGCGTCCATTTATCATACAATACCTGAAATTTTTTTGTTATATACACATTTATTTGTCAATTTAAAGTTGAAAAATTGTTACGCCAACATACTCTACTTGTTGTGTGGCATCTATCTATCGCCACGCTAAGAGCGTATTTATTTGAAAAAATGAACGATATTTCAATCATTTTTCAGGGTTTGTGAGACATTTCGTTTTCACTACTCATTTAAGTGTTAAGCGATTTTCGAATTTGGTCAAATGTCTGGTTTTTTAATCTCGCAAGCTCAAGCGTTCCTTTTGTATTAAACCAGTTTTAGACTTGGAGAATGTGTATTAGGCTTATATTTAATCCCCAAACAAATAGCACTTTACTCTCCCCCCCCATTTTTTTCATATTCAAATATACACCCTTTCTAGTGGACGAGTAAACGTGAAATGATGTTCACTCCAAAAGTATGTATATTGGATATATACGAAAACGGGTTGATTTTTTCGGGTAACGTCAGCCGCCCCCTACAAGGAAGAATAAAGTATAATTCTAATTTTTTAAGCTGGGATTTGAATATAGTAGCTCGTTCGAATCCGTTCACCTTAAGTTACTTCATCCTCCTTCCAAAAAAATAGATTGTATTATTTATTTAAAATTAATACCAAAAGTTAGGATAAAAATATGTAATGAATATTTAGCTATAGCGTTAATATTGACTTCCAAGTGGAAAGCCTGAAAAGCTAAATATTCAACTGAGGAGGGGGGGCGAGAGGCAGAATATTTTTGTTTACTCAAGACATTAGGTGTGTAGTGGATGTCTCTGTCTCCTCTACTCTATTAACGGCTGTGTAGCTTTTGCAGTTTTTAAGACACAAATAAAGATATAAGAGCGAAATGAACATCCAATACGCAATATACCCCAGTACCGTTGCCATAGTAGCATTATTTGTCCATCCCAGGAACGATCTGAATACACTCCACCCCAACTGATTTGGGATTTCGGGGCTACAGCAGTTGAGCATCCTAAAATCAATTTACATGTGAGTGTGGTTCATTGATGTGTAATTCCTAAATAGCAAATCTTACCAGATACTTTTTGGAATATCAAAAATATAGGCTGCATCTACATCCAAGTTTATTTTCTGACTCCATACATAATTCTCCAGAAATTTAATTGAGTTGGTAAACATTGCAGCCCCCAGAAACGAAATTAAAATCGTTGAAAATGCCAAAAAGTATAGCATGTTAAGTGACCTCCCAAAGTAGCAAATCGTCAACCCAAGAGACGCTCCTAAAACCACACCTGTAATTATAGACAATGGTATCTCTATAGGCTTTGCCGAAATAACTATTCCTGCACATAGCAATACTGCCTCAACTCCCTCTCGTATTATTGCTAAAAAAGACATTACAAAAAACGTGGATCTTATAAAAAACCATCTCTCCTCGTTTTTTGGCGCAGTAGTTTCCCCATTGTTTATCTTTACTGCAAGTTTTTCTGAGATTTTATACAAACTGAAAAAGGAATATCCAATTAAGATCAAAACCAATGAGGTGATCAGGGAAAGTATCCCCTCCCAAAGGTCTTCATGTGCACCCCACATATCGTTAGAAAACTTGAAATATAAAACCATCAGTACTGATTATATATGTAGTACACATGTATATACATGATTATCATCGCTATTACGCTTTTATTTATTTATTTTTTAGTAAAAAAAACAAATAAAATACACTTACCAGTTCCCAGAAGAATTGTGGTAAATACACCGCTGGCTGCCCCGGCAAGGACCTGCTTTTTCAGTCTTTTCTTAATATTTACATTCTGTTCGTTTAGCTTGTTTATAAATGCAAACATCATTGCAATTAGTAAAGCGGCTTCAGTAGCCTCTCTTGTAATTACAAAAAACACTTGAAGATTGAATATCATTATTTCTATAGCTATGAGGCCTCAATTAGGCGATTAGAAAATACGTCTGTATATATTTATACCTCGAAAAGCACCTTTTTATAATAGCCCATTTTCTTTGTTAGACAAAAAAATATGGTCTTGTGGTAAACTTGAAAACCTCGCAGTGTATATTACCACTTCCAACTGTCATATTAGATCTACAACATATATCCCTGCTTTTCTTGCATGTTGCAGGCACGGGATTTATCAAGAAAAATAAACTTAAACAAGCTCGATACAGGTTTGCAGTAAATACGCTTGACATTTTTACCTGTAGATGAATCTTTACTACCCAGTCATGAATATTCAGAAAATATGGAGCTGAAAATTACCCCCCCCCCTCCAAAGAAAAGCTTTGTGCTCATCATTTTACAGATTGCTAGTATATGATTTACATCTTGGTCATCCTTATTATAACAGTCAACTTTTGAAGAGGGTTGGATTCCTGAATTACAATGTACATTGGAGTTTTAGTTTCACTAAGATGCCTCGTTTTTCTCACTATATTGGTTTATATTAGTAATTATCAATTTATACTTTATGGAGAAGTAGATAATACAAAAATATTATCAGTCAATACTCACATCAAGGTTTGGATGTATTCTTAGTGTAGTATTATAACTTTCTGATGCTCCAAGCTAAATTTCAAGGGTATTTCTGGTGAAATTTTAAAAACATTAGGTTTGTGTACTAAGCGACCAAATCACGTGTACATGCTAAAAGCTTCACTGTAAAAGCACTATAATTCAACGCAAAACGGGTTGGGATTAAACAGCAAAATTATACAGCTGGATGGTGAACTCTATATAATGGTAAAGTAAGTGTGGTGATATACTTGTTTTATTTTCACTGTCTTTTTGGGGTAAAGAGCAAAGCTAATAATAATGCTAAACTTGTTTTTCTGGATTTGTATGAAGAGCCAATTTCGGGTGTTAATCAAATAAAAACTATTCTGTCACCACATGCTATTTTTTTTTAGCAGAGTCCAAGTTTCTTGTTTACAGGGTTTAATAACTTTTGAAACAGGCTGACCCACACCCAAAGAAGAGGGAGAAAGCTTCTTTTTCTTGCATCACTCTCCTCCCTCCTCTCGAGTTGAGAATATTACACATCTTCCTGTTGTACCTACTTCAAAAAGGGCTATGAAACTTCGGCAGGTAGAGCTTGTTACTATTTAAAAGAAAAATAATGTAAGAACAGAATGTGTTATTTTTATCCAGGTATAGTCGTAAACCTAAATCTTAACTTGTACCTATGTATTCATGCTTTTTTGATTTTTTAAAAAGAAAAAAGAGAAGGCATCAGCTCCAAAATGACAAGTCTTTAAAGTTGTCCAGACGTGAATTACTATAAATCTGTTCTTTCCCTTCTAATGCCTATTATACATTCTCAATGAAAATTTTATTTCAATAAATACACGCTGGTGCGGTGAGATATGCAACGATAAAAAACATAAAAGTCACCAGCAGCTTTAAATTGCGCACATAGTGCTAAATACCAAAGATTTTTCATAACGACCAGAATGCTGAGTGGAATTCTAATAATCTTTTGTTTTTATCTGAAGGTTTACATTGCAAAAAACATTCACCATGACTGGGTGGTTGAATATATTATAGCTAATCCTGACGGATTGTGCGAAAGGGTGGTGATTGGGGTCAATGGGAAATGGCCGATAGAAACACTGGAAGGTAATGTTGGAGACGTTATTACAGTTAATGCCATGAATAGACTCAATGTTCCTATTTCACTTCACGCGCATGGGATACGGTTTGACAGCTATCAGTATAGCGACGGTGCATTTTCTGTAAACAATTGGTGAGGGTTCAATTTCTAGAGTGTTTACAAGTTAGTTCTATAAAAATTTATGTATATCCTGAATGACCTGTAGTGGTGTCCCGCCAGGAATGAACTATACCTATACTATCCCGTTGTCAGAGTCGGGAACTTATTGGTTTCATTCGCATATTGATGTAATGCACTTTTATTTATTTATCGCAAAATAAATATATCGACCCAAGTAGAACTGGAAAATAACTACACATCTGATATCTGTAAAAAATAGGGACAGTACTCTGATGGGTTACGAACTCCACTTATTGTCCGGGCAGAAAATAATGAAAATTATGTGTATAGTGATGAGTTTGTACTTACTCTAGTAGGTAAACTAAATATAAAGAGGTCGTTCGTACTCTAACAACAGCAAACAACTAAAAAGCACTATTCTTACATAAAAAAAATAGAGTGGTTTCATAAGCCTGTGTTTGACATTATTTCATCTCTAGTTAGTTCAAATAATCCTAGTGGATCCGAGCCTATTCCCGATTCTGGAATAATTAATGGTGGTGGAATAACCGAGTTCATAGTGAAGCCCAGTACTGTGTACCGAATTAGGTTAATAAATGCCTCCTCGGCTGCTGTTTTTCATGTAAAAGTGGATTATCACAAAATGAAAATGATTGAAGTTGATGGTACTGAGATACAAATGGTTACTGCCGAAAGCATTGAAATATCCCCAGGTCAACGAGTTTCCTTCTTGATTACAACAAAAAATGATACCAACCATAATTATTTGATTCATGCGGATATGGACCCGGATTATTTTGATTCCGTCCCAGATTATTTACACTTAAATCTGACGGCAACACTAAAATATTCTGAACTGAGCAACTCCAAAGATCCAGAACCGCACAAATGGAATTCCATACCTGATACAGATTTAAAGCCACTAGATAAAAAGCAATATAAGGCACCAGACAAAATTATAACGATTGTGAGCGATATCCAGGAAGCTGATGATGGAACTACACGAGGACTGATAAACGGAGTGACTTTTGTACCCCCAAAGGTCCCAACGCTACTATCAATGCTTTCAATGGGAGAGTTGGCGACAAATCCTGAAGTTTATGGTCCTAAAACAAATGCGTTTGTCGTAGAATACAACAAAGAGATTCAAGTAATTATACAAAACGCACATATGGATCCTCACCCATTCCATCTTCATGGACATAAGTTTGAAATTTTGGATGTAGGAGAAGGTGAGTACAAAACCAAGAATAAGATCTCAACCAATACAACATATGATAATCTGATACGCAGAGATACAGTTAACGTGCCAGGCCAAGGATATGCGGTTATTCAGTTTACGTCAGATAATCCTGGAGCATGGCTTTTTCATTGCCACAACGTTTGGCATATGCTTTTTGGAATGAGAGCTGTTATAGTCGAGGCACCACTTGAGGCACAGAGAACCATCAGAAATATCACAGAAAGCGAAAATTCTTTGTGCTTAGCAGCAGGGTTTAAAACTACTGGTAATGGTGGTGGAGGAATAGGATTGGATTTATCCGGCGCACCAAATTCACCAAATCTGATAAACTTTGGTATTCATTCAAAGGGAGTGGTAGCACTTGTGTTTTGCGTTCTATCTGCGCTATCAGGCACATATAGTGTCATAAGTTACATCAGGGCTTTGGTGAAATTGCAGCCGGAGGGCGCTTAACGAACTGGGGTATTTTTTGGCATTCATTTCTTACCTTTATTTTATAGTTCTATAGCAATTTTTTTTCAGGCTTCTCAATTCAAAAAGAGTATACTTGAAATTCAAGCTACCAAGATGAAGTGATCAGTAAGAAAAAAATGCGTGACTTTTTGGAAGTACCAACGCAAAAATATTTTAGGGAAAATTGGGAGTGGAGGAGGAGGTAGATGGCACTATATGCGCTGGTGGCGTGTATTTTCCCTTTTGTTATTTTCGGTTCATAGTGTACTCAAGCTTACTATTTGGCACAATTGGAAACTCGGGTTTGTGAAAAATAGCGATATTAAACTAAACAAATAAATTGCAGTTCAAGAAATTAATGGTTACAAGTATGGGGTGTACTACAAGAAGTGCAATATCTCAATGAAATAGTTGTAATGGAAAAGGTAGTATTGAATGTATTGATATGGGCTGATTAAATGAGATCACATGGTGAGATTCGCAAATGCAATTAATGAACACAATTTGCAGAAGGCAGTTGTGTAACAATATTCCTGGGTAGGTGCGTCAGTTTTTTGATGAGTACAAGCTGAGGAGAACCAGGGCTAAATGGTGAATTAGTGGATCATCAGTTCATATTTTCAAATAAAGAAAAATTGAAAAATTGAAAAAAAGGGAAGAGGGGAAAAAGGAAAAAAGAAAAAAAATCCTCTAAATTATAAGCCCTAACAAGCAAAGTATACATTTTGCGTTGGGTTCAAATTCTGCATCTATTTTCCCCATACCTTTTCATGAAAGCAATTTTTCAGAGCAAAGAAAAGATAAATTAAAAACTGAGGGAGTGGAAACTAAATTGGGCGAAATTCAACAAATGTTCGCCAATTTTGGAAAATTAAGATGCCTTCTCAAAGTGGTTGCAGGATAAAAAGCAGCCAATAGATTTGTAGTAGAAGACCAGATGTTCACTCTTTTTAGGCGCAAGCAATCATTAGAATGAACCAGAACTATATGTTACACAATCATTAAAGCTGCGCAATTTTGATTGGTGTGAAAATGACGCCAATTCAGGAAATGAATGGGACATTTGTACTACAAAGCCTATTGGCCAAATTGGCTAAATTGGCTGTTAATAATAGTTTAAGCAAAAAAGGCTACTGTTTTTTGAAACATGGGTAGTTACTTTCTGCTCATTGGCTGAAAACAGCTGGCTTTCTTATTATGTTGAAAAAAACACATGAAAACGTTGTGGTTGGCCGTTCAGTGCTTTTCGTCCATTCGCTAACCTCCCCAGTCAGGTGTGAATCTGGAGCTTGAGTCACATTACTAGCAAGAGATATAAAGTCCTCGGCACCAGAAAAATGAATTTAGAAACAGGAAACACAAGAAAAAAGTAGCATGATTCTATTTATATACCCAGTTGGGTAGGAAACAAGTTTCGCGCGTTTTAACCTAGCAAATTTGAATTCAAGATATATGTACTTTTTAAAGTATAAACTACAAGATAACGCTTTAAGACCAAGGGTTACCTAGTAGCTTTATAATTCGAGTGTATAAATATCGTATTTTAGTACACTTTACCATACGCACGAATATCAACTGTATGTATTTTATCTAACACCAACTAAACAGACCCTAAAAGAGTTATTATTTTGGAATATCCAACAAAAGCAAATACACAAGGAGGAAAAAACCGGGTACAACGGATATAAGGGAGCGACAATTACACACTGTATTTAAGAAACAAACTGAACTGGATATTATATGGCAGAAAATCAAGCTCCACCATATATAGCAATAACACCGAAACCACTGGAGACGCATAATACAACTAATAGATAACCAGATATCGATAAATAGAGATTAACAAGAATGAAATTTTTACAAATATCATCACTCGATGCAATAAATGCATTGCTGTCGTTTGAGACAAATACAGGGCATTATGTCAACGGAAGAGTAGAAGTATATTCATGTACGGAAATATTTTATAATTTAAAACATTACGGGGGTGGAAGAAATATGTATTTTATGATTTGAAGCCCAGATATACAAGCTGATACTTATTTTCAGGTGTTATGAATACTAATCAAAGGGGTGGGACTATTGTTTGTGTATATATACGTGTTTTTTCGGCTTGATTTTTTTTCTTGTGGGTGTTATTTAAAGAATATTGAAAGTGATCTGTTATATCGACCAAATCTGCATTAAAAAACAGTCTGGGCGAGAACATTTCAACCCGGGATACTGTAATGCTAGAACTTAGAATAACATTTTTCCTTCCCAAGGATACCAGTCGTGATGATGTATGTGGAAAACACCAGACACCAAATTAAATGAAAGAGAATAACTGTGTACATTTAGGCAAGGCTGCGGGCGTTGATAAAAAACTATATAGATATTTAGAAAGTAAATATCTGGATGATGTATTCGAGTCAAAGAGTTTATCGCCCGAACAGAGTTCGCTCACGAACATTGTCTCTCCATTTGGGCCAATGACTGAGAGTGCACCGCGAAAAACACTCTACTATCTCATTGCAACATTGAACGCATCATTCCCAGATTATGATTTTAGGTAAAAAAAAGACAAAGCATAAGATACATACCCTATAATATTTCAATTTGGTTACTTAACCAACAGCAATTATCTATAGAACATTACTTGCCGACCAATTTTCCAGAAAGAACGATATACAGGCACTATTAAACACAATAAATACCACGTTCTTCAATGTGGGATGTCCAGATTCTCTAAGTGATGGGCATTTATGGAACGAAATTGACAAAGCTATCGAACTGAATGATTGTGTGGTATATTCATATACACCAGAAGCCGAATCTGACCCATACGGAGAAGTGTGTCCGGTGTAAGTTTACATATGATTACATTGTTTCTTTGGTGTTGTAATGTATAAGGTACTTTAAAAATATGTACACTCTCTATAGGTGGTCATTTAACTACTTCTTCTACAACAAAAAATTGAAAAGAATATTATTCTTCACATGTTACTGTTCAAGGTAAACTTTACATACTCTTATTTTTATGTTTCCATTCAAATTTTTCGTTTTCAAGAATTTTAAAGGCACATATGAATTGAGATCCATGGCTGGTAAAGTGGAAAAAATAACTCTGGTGCTATTTCTAATGGGGGCAACTTGATCTACTACCTTCCAAACTTAAAAATGAAATAAAATGAAAAATAGTGAGCCGCTACCGTTTGATGAGGTATCCTCCACGGCAAACGAGGAAGTCTATTCTGACATCATCGACTTCCAAGAGCCGGAAAAGCTGGGAGAGGCGAGTATTGATAGTTGGTCAAGAAGGTACATACGCGCTTTACTTATTTATGCCAAATTATTTACTACTTTCAGACTTGGTAACGTTGCAAGAAGGAGTCAAAATTATTAAATTTTTAGTACTATTTCACATTTATCCAGCTTATTGGCGGCTACTAACTACGCTTATGACCATTATAGCGAAATATTTGTTGAAGAGATGGAAATATAGAAGCGAACTTTATTTGGTTCTGACTCATCTATTTCACCCTACCTCCTAATACATTACTACCCCTTTTTTAACAAAAAAAAGAATAAAAAACTCACACTATCTTCGCTCGTGTATATGCCCATACAATGGGAATATCATTAGCTCGCTTATGGGTTTGAGGTGGTGGTAGACTGATGGTGAGGGGAGATACAGCTTCAGAAACAAAGAGATGTTTCATAACAAACTCGCATTATGACTTCTGATTTTTCCATCACTGGAGGGAATCAAACTCTGTATGAAATGTTTATATACTTCAACTCAGGGATTTGTCAGTTCGATCCTGGCAGAAGTCTTTATTATTCTTATTCTTTTTATTATTAATACCACTAAAACCACACACTTTTTCTATTTTAATATTATCTGATGTTTTAGCCAAAATTTAACTGCTTTTTAATTTTCTAATAAATTGTTACCAAAATTCACACCAAAACCACAATACCCCACAAGGCTGTGGGGGGGGGGGGGTGCATGTTATCTAAAAACCAAAGTTATAATTTATCCCTATATTCCAGCCCAATCTCATTTATAAAATTCTTGCCATGGCTTTGCTGGTTAAACCCGATTCCGCAACTTTTAGTTAAAAAGGGAACTGTATTAACGTAATTATTAACCAACATCAACCCTCAATTCAAAATGAGTAAAACACTATGCTGTACTAGCTAATACGAGCATTAGTTGTGTTTAACCATATTATCAACTCAGGAATGCTAGAGAGAAAGAGTTTCCAACTGATAGGTTTTCTGGCAAGAATCGGAGATGTGTATTTGCAGAACCAGGTGCTTCGATTAAAATAGGATTGTAATGGTGGTCTGTAGATCCATTTCCTAGTATACCACAAAAGTTATTCAGTCCCCATATGAACAATCTTCCAGCTTCTACAAATATTATAGAGATATATTCGTAATTATTAACGTAACTTAGTCAAAGTGTGGTTTCTTGACAAGAGTTAACAAAATTAGGTCTCATTTATATTAGTAACAGAAAAATCACTCACCATCAATAGCACAGCTATAATCTGTTGAGGCTTTAACAGCAACGATATTCCGAAGTCCTGGTATCCGTAAAGGAGTAGTGATGTGTGTTGTTTCTTCACCCAAACCCAGTGCACCACAACCACATACGTATACATGCCCGTCATCTAGTTTTTCAGAAAACATATTAAGAAGTGTGAGTTAGGTAATTGTCAGTGATTGGGTTCAAAAGGGGATGTGAGGATAGATTGTTTTGAAATGCTGTATATTATATATGTACACTACAACAAATGCTTACCATTTACAACCAACGAGTGGGCTCCTCCTGCAGCCGCAGATATAATCTTGCCAAACTTAAACTTGATTTTCTCTGCAGTTAATATCTATATTTGGTATTCGAATGTATACACAGAATCTTTTTTAGATATCCAGTACTTTGGAAATAAAGGGGGATTTAAGGAAGCAGCATATACCTTATCGCGCTCACTGCCTAGCATATTGTTTCCATATTCACCATTCCCCCAACAAAAAAGCTCACCCGAATTTGTCAATGCAAAGGTAAAATCTGTAGAGGTGGAAATAGCAGAAATGAAATGGTCTTCAAAGCCAAGAACCTTGTTCGGTGTTGTAACGTTTTTTGTACATCCCGATCCTGGCTGCCCATCAGCTCCCCATCCCATACTGAAAACCTTCCCTTGATCTAACAATCATCCTTTAATTAGTATGGTTTTGTCATTAAAGTAATAAATATGTCAGAATTATATGGATGTTAACCTGTCAATAACACCGAGTGATCCATTCCTGCCTGGATTTGGATTATTTTTCCGTGCGATTCATTAACCTCCAGGGGTATATTCGTGCTTTCTCTTATATTCGAGTCCCTCGAGTTGACCTCTCCTTCACCCAATTGCCCATACACGTTGCTTCCGGCAACGTAGACTTTATTTCTTTCTTCTACTATCAGTAAAGCCACAATGTTAGTGGATAGCTTATAGATGTGATTCAATAATAATAATCACATATTTAAAGGTATAGGGCTAAATTTATATAAACAAGGTGTGTTTACTCGCTTCTTGAACAAGCAATAGCGTGTGTTCTCTGCCACATTCTATCTGAAGCACCTTGCCTGGAATTTCCAAATTAACAACTGAGGGGTTGTTGTTCGTTTCTAGTGACATACAACAATCGTTAAAAACATTTTTCTTTATAAATATACAAGTGTTCGAAATAAAGCTACAAGCGAGCTGTTCAACTATCGCATCGCTTTTTCTGTGTTTTAAGTAGCTGCTTTGTGGCAAATGACAAATGACAAATGACATAATGAAAAAAGTAATAATAAAAACTTACTAGTCCCGAGCTGAGAATATCCATTTAGACCGAATCCCGATAATATCGATTTGTTCGCAATCTCATCATATATACTAACAAAACCATGGCCCACACCAACTCCCAAGCTAGTCAATGCCCCTCTTTCCAATTCCTATTGATAAAAACAATTATTTTCAAGTGTGTTGTTGCGCCAAATACAATGAACCCTGGTTTCACGATTTTAGTAAATCACAAGCTGTGGTCCGAGTTAAAAGAATGATCAGGCAAACCTTTTTGTAGCATTCTTTAAACATAGCGCTAAGCTCCAATGCGACTGGTTTTTTACAGCTACTTTCTTCTCTACAGCCTATAAACGTATCGGCAAATTTTCCGCCTTTCCCCTTTTGAAATGCTTTGATATATCCGCCCCAACCCACCAATTCTGAGATTTTTCTGATTGAATGCGAATTCATAGAAATCTTTGGTCTGATTTTGCGCAGACTCTCTTGCATAGCCAGCATTATATTTTGTTGATTAGTATTGTTTTTTAGCCAAGTTACAAAATATTATAAGTGTGTTAAATTAAGTTGTAAAATAGAAAATGATATCTGTGTTTATGTTGATTCACTGAGTTCCTGGATTTGCATTAATGAGATTAATAACCAAAGCTATTTGATCTGCTGATTTTAATTTATATTTTTTACTTGTGTTTATTTAGTGCCAAAAACAAATCAAAGCAAATATTAAGAAATGATCGTGAAGTGTAGCTGAAAGAAAGCTCAATTCATAAGGTTTATATCCTGGGAAAAGCTGAGATTCTCTGATAAGATAGAGAATCCGTTTATTGAATTTGTGGTTATTAATTTTTGTATTTGGGGAGGTTGTTATTGGAAAACTGTTGTGAAAATTGAAGATAGTTAGGAGATTTATAAAATGTTGGAGTGTCATTTTTTTTTTGGTCAATCAGGTTCAAATTCAAAGTTTTTATCCTCATCATTGTTTTTGTTGTATACTTTGTAGTACATCCGCATGTATTCTTTCCATCTCAAGAATAGTTGAAATGCGTTATAGTTTTTTTCTGATAGTGCAGCCTCAGTTCTCGCTCTGAAAATATTCCAGATGGCTGATGCTAAAATAATTTTTATGTCTTTAATACGGTGCCTAATTTTGTTGCATCCAGACATAATTTCTTCCCAATTGAAGTCGATTTTTTCAATTTTCCTAATTTTTTTCAAGGTGTGATTGTCCAAT
>LSSK01001704.1:0-11463 GCA_001969505.1 Zancudomyces culisetae
GCCGGAGCCGAACTAGTACGTCTTTGACATGTTTTGTATGGGTATCTTGATCTGGTGAGAAGATTAAAATATCATCAAGATAAATTATCACCGAGATATCAAGCATGTCACGAAAAATGTCGTTCATCATGTGTTGGAATATCGCAGGAGCATTAGTAAGACCGAAAGGCATTACTAAGTATTCAAAGTGACCGTATCTAGACCTGAATGCTGTTTTCCATTCCTCACCTGGCTTCATTCTAACAAGGTTGTAGGCTCCCCTGAGATCGATCTTGGTGAATATTCTAGCTGATGATAAGCGATCTAGAAGTTCTGTGATAAGTGGAAGCGGATATCTGTTTTTAACTGTGATTTCATTGAGTTCTCGGTAGTCCACACACGGCCTTAGCCCTCCATCTTTCTTGTCCACAAAAAATATTGGTGCACCTGCAGGCGATTTGCTAGGTCTGATAAAACCCTTTTGGAGGTTTTCATTGATGTATTCTTCAAGAGCTTTTAGTTCTGGTCCAGATCGGTTGTAGATTGGTTTGAACGGTGGTATTTTATCTTTATCTTGGAGTGGAATTTCGCAATCATAGGGTCTTAGTTCCGGTAGTGTGTCCGAGTTTTTCTATGTAAAAACATCACGATAGTCCTTGTACTTAGAGGGTAGGATTAATTCAGGTTCGGGTGTACAGGTTGCTTTATTGATTTCCTCTATCGGTTCAGGTCTTATTAACTGTAGGGTGAGATTCTCCCAATTGATTTGTGGATTGTTTGTACGTAACCATGGTAATCCGAGAATTATAGGGCTGCTGAGATTTTTAACTAAGTTGAAGCTGATTTTTTCCTGAAAACTATTTATCATTATTGGTAACCTCGTTGTTTCATGTGTGATTAATCCTTCTCTAGAATTACTATTATCTGCTAATAATAATCTGCCAGGATGGGTTTTCCTGATCATTTTGATTTTATTATGTATCGCAAAATCAAGATTCATGAAGTTTCCTGATGCTCATGAGTCAATCAGTGCATATGTATGAATATCTTTATTATTGTTTAAACTAATATTAATAAAAAACTTGTTTTTTGAATTATTTAATTTTCTACTTTTTATGGTACTATTCTTTATAAATAAACTACTAATAAAATTTGAGGCATTGTAGTTCTTCAGTTCCCTCATTCCTGAAGATTCGATTTGTTTTTTGGCTTAAACTTTTCTGGGATTGGAGAGTCTGGCTGGTCAATAGACTTTTTGAACATTTTCTTGAGTTGTCTGGCCTTCCGAGGACACTCTTTCAGGAAGTGATTGGGGTTTGCACAGTAAAAACATAACTTGTTGTACTTACGGTGGTCTCTTTCTGATTCTGTAAGTCTTTTGGTTCCAATTAGGTCGATGTCCATACTGTCAGTATCTCGTCTTGAGAAGGATTTATTCGGAATCCAAGGTTCTCTCCTGAGTTTTTCGGTTCTTCTTTGGGCTATTCGGTTGTCGATTCTGATGCACAATGCGGTGTATAACTCAAAATCTCCTGGGATTCGATCCATTGTGGCGAGCGTGTCTTTTATCTCGTCGTTGAGCCCGTCATAGAATAACTTGATTAGAGCTGCTTCATTGAAATCCGCTTCTAGTGCAATACTTTTAAAATGTGTCGAGTATGTTAGGCAGTTTGAAGTCCCTTGTCTCATTTTCGACAGTCTCATCTGGGCTTTCGAGGTAGAGTTAGGATCTCCGTAAGTGTGTTCGAGTAAAGCAAAGAAATTATTGCTATCAAGGAGCGCTGGATGGTTTGATCCTTCCATAGTTCGAAACCACGTCTGTGCATTATCGGTCAAAAGGGTACCAATATACAATACTTTGGAATCTGATGTGGGAAACCTTGAGGGTTGCAACCTGAACACCGTTTTAACGGTAGAGATAAAATTCTTTATGCTTCCTTTCTTGGTTCCTGAAAATTTTTCGGGCGGGGCAACGTGAGGTTCTGGAGCTGGCGTGTTGGAGTTGGTGAGTTGTTGGCGCTGGAGGGCGTCCACCTGATTGGATAGTGTAGCGATTTGGGCCATTAAGGCTTTCACGAGTTCAACCTGGCTAATACTGTCTTGAATTTCCTCCATGTTCAGATTGTAAAGAGTGAAAAATATGGTGTTAGAACTAGATATATTTTATTTAATGAACTTGATTTAAGAATAATATTAACTTTATTAAACAAAAGAGAAATAAAATTAATTAAAAATAAATTATAGAACTACGTTCTATTCATAACACATAAGGAAATAAATATCATTCTATCATACAAGCTTTATATTAGTAAATAAATAGCTATGATCAACTCCAGATGTTTATATTAAGTTTCTAATAGTTTCAACTAAGATTATATTATTAACAATAATTATAAGATACATTAATACATATATAAATAAGAAAAAAATAAATAATTATAAGTAAAATATAATTATACAACACATGTTGTATGCTTAGTTCTATCCAAGCTAAACTATTGGGTGAACAGCATACAGCTTCTCAAACACCGAATAACCACCGTTATCTCGGGTGTTCGAGCTAGTAATCTGGAATTTCTTGGGTAATAAATTACCCAAAATGTTGGTGAAATATTCAGTTTTCATTGTTTTATTTTAAGTTTCTATTATATAAAGTTTAAATATAATAGATAGTATGGTATAGTATATTACTAGTAAATCCACCACAAGTTTGGTGGTTTTATCAATTCGTTTTTTAAAGTTAATCGTTAAATAAAATACAAATTAGCTCTAAAATACTTGATTTTACTCTATAAATTGAAATTTGTGATTTGAGCAAAAACCTACCTAAAACCAAAAAAAAACATAGGTAGTGAAGCGTAACACAATTTTCAAAGGGTATCAGAAAGGTATCAGAGTCTAATTTTTGGACCAAAATTAATTGTTTTGCACACCAAATTTTAGGAGTTGGGCGTAATTTTACCCAGTTTTATCGCATGTATTGAAGTAATAAATACATAAAACTAAATTAAATATAAGCTAAAAAGGTAGGGTAGACTGGTTAAAAAAGTAAAACTTATTCCAGTAACAATTCCCCTCTATTAGCAGAGCTTTTTGTAGGTTTAGTTGCGGAAATTTCTCGAGAAATTTTGTGCAATCTAAAATTACTACAGAGATGTCGTATAGAAATACGAATAGAAGGATAAGGGAAATTAGTCCCCGGTTTTATTTAAGTATATTTTTAGTTATATTTATATGTTTAGATTGGACCTTTTTCCTCTTGTGGTTTTGCCCAATAGTTTTTTATTAGTTAGTTATTTTAGTTTAATTAGTCAAATATTTTGTGGGTTAAATGAAGTTCCCAATTGGAAGAAACAATAAAATCATCTTTAATCACAATTAGATAAACAGTCTATACTAGTAAAAGTTTATTATTAGTATTTAAAATAAATACGATATAGTTATCTAATTAAAATATATTCCATTACTTTATATTTATCACATTGTCTTAGTATATGAAATTTTATAATTTAATTTTTGTATACCACAGTACGACAAATCTGAATATACTATAACTCTTTGGTTCAGAACACTAGTACTAGCTTTCTTATAATATTTTATATGATGTATTTATATTAATCGTAATAGATATACTTAAATAAACGCTTAACTAAAGGGTGAAGTTCGAAAACTGTTTCCGTGTTCAAAAGTTTCGATATATATAGGGTGTGGTAAAATGGTAAAAGAATATTTAAAGTAAAATAAAACTAACTACTTAAAGTATGTACGTTTTTGAGACACATTGTAACAATATCTACAATGGTGAAAAAGTTACGTCGAACAATGCCCAACGTTTTATAATAATTAAAACTATATATAATAAATAATAAGTAGGGTATGGTGTAAAATCGCACACGACACATTGTCGTATGAATTATTTGATATTACAATCCGACTATTCCATTTTTTTCACTTGTGGTTTTTTTAGAATATGATAGGTTGTAGTTCTAATCGACATCAATTTTAATTCTTAATCTATTTTAGTTTTATTTAAAAAAGAATATTCAGTATTAAAAAATTCTTTATTCTTTACAATATATTTATCTAAACATAATAGATACTGGAATATTATTTTGAAAGTACCCATATACAATAACAAGTATAAGAATAGAAAAAGTTACAATTAAGCAAAAACGTTGGTAGTAATAATTACTACTACAATAATGTCGTATAAATTTTTGTAATTAGTAATTTTTAATTATAACAGCACGACGAAACTGTATACTCTTATGAAAGTAGGTTCAGGACTTAAATGTATTTGTTGTATAATCTGTATTTGTATAATAACGTTACTGAATTAAGAAAAGTCGAACCAGGAACTCCATATAGTCCTGTTTGTCGCTATTCATAAGAGTTTGATATTTATTAAATAAAATAGATAATTTACTAAGCAATTAATGTTAAAACGTTGATGCAATTGATGTACAAGCACTTTGGTTAACAAAGAGTTATAACCTGCTCGGTTGTCAGGGTCTGGACTTGGATAAATTATATTTATTAATAAACTAGTCTATAAGTGAATTAACTAAACGAAACTAAACTCGTTGTAAAACTTATCGTTCCATCATGATAATCGTTTAGCTTATATAATTTTCATGATGGGACGATAATGTTAAAAATTACTAAATTAAAACATAACTAAAACATAACTAAAACATTTAATTAATAATGTGGAGGTCGGTAAATGTTATGGTTATAATTTAAACCATAACTTTTACACAATTGCATCAACGTTTTACCCCATTGGCGGTGTAGACTATCGTTTTTTCATATGACAACATTGTTGTATGCCTACAATAGGTGAAACATTTCCATTGGTTAATTGTGTTTTGTAATTTTTAGTTAGATTTTTTGTAGATTTTATTGTATAAAATTGAAATTTTTGTTTAACTAAATAAATGTCCTCTTTTGCTAAAACAAAATAACTATATAATTATTCGCAGCATATAGTAAAAGGTAAGTAAAATGACCCGTCTCGTGTGTTATTTGGTGTAAAAAACACTAAATGGGACGTTAAACATGGCAACACACAACAACATAATGTCATTTAGCAAATAACAATCGATTCGTAACTGGTTACGAATCCGAAATGCATTAGTTTTTTTTTATCCTAGTGATTTTTTCTAATTACATTTCGTTTTTTAATATAATTTTTTTTTTAGTATCAATTAAGAGTTTTTTAGTTAGTTTTTTATAAAAGTTACAAAGTATATAGTTAATTTAGGAATAAAAAGATATACAACTTAGGTCTGAAATAGAACATAGTAATATTTAATAATAGAATAACATAGTTGTATATTTAGCATAGTAGTATAAAATATAAGAGATACTTGCATAAAAACGTTAGTATCTGACAGTGGCGATCACGGTGGGACCTATAAGTCCTTCAGATTATTTTCATTTAAGGATTCGACTAGGAAATAATAATTCTATTATAGAGAGATAAAGAAAATGGTTATAACATCACCAAAGCAATTTGAATATGGAAAAGGGATAGATCCAGCAGAGTGGATTGAGGACTTCAAACTGGTCGCAAAGTTGAATAGTTGGCCGGAAGATGACCATATTGACCTTATGAAGTTATATTTAGGGAACAAGGAAAAGATATGGTTCAAGAAAAACAAAGTAAAATTTACCAGCTGAAAGGAATTAAGCAAAAAATTCAAAGAAAAATATGGTACTACAGATTCAAAAGAGAAAATTTGGAATCGGTTACGATCGATTTAACAGTCTGAATTAGATAGTATAGATGAACTTGAAGTGGAGTTGAATCATTTACTAAATAAAGCTAACATCAAAGATATTGGAAACAAATTCGATTTATTAGTTAGTACACTTAGAGAAGAATTTAAAGAGAAAGTTGAAGAAAACAGCATAACTGAGTGGGATAAGGTAATTGAATTAATCACAAAGGTTGAGGATGGCTCAGTGGTAAGTCCAAAGAAAGGGGATCACAAGATTTCTAAAGTTCAAGCAAAGGATTATACCACGAACGCTGCATCAAAAGGGAAAAGTGTTAAGGAAATTGCAAAAAACTCAGTAGCGTACAGTGACATGATGAAAAGATTTGAGGAAATGAGTGTGAGTCTGATCACAAAAGTAGAGCAAGTAGTTGATCAAAAACTTAAGGAAGCGTCTACAAGTAATAGAAGAGTACAGCCCTTTGTGGTAAAATGTTATTCGTGTAATGAAATAGGCCATCGTAAGTATGAGTGTCCGAAGATAAAAGAAAGCGGTTCAAGCGATGGTAGCAAGGTAGACATTCAAAAGAACATAAATTATATTGAGGTAATTGAGAATCATAGTGCAGTGGAAGACGATGCACAGGTGTATGCAATTGATAAAAGAAAGCACAGTGACATAGCCAGTGGAGCAACAGAACAACGCCCTACTAAGTACAGGACCGCACGCACTAGGGGAGTCCACTCTACACCGGAAGAGACGAGTGGTGTGGCCCATCCGACAGCGGAAGTTGGGGATGAATCGCTGGGAGATGAGAATAGGCTAGAATCAAACATTTCAAGAGGTAAAAACTACCAGCTGTTGAAAGGCACCAACAAGACCTTCTCCATTATCGAAGAGTTGCGCAAGGTCTACCCAAAAATTGATGCTTTACAGTTAATTGAGAATGCCCCAATATACTCAGAAGAGTTGCAGAGCTTCCTCAAAAAGGACAAGGTTATGGAACTAAACGAAATACAAGTTCAAGAAAGAAAAACATCTAATTGCAGAATAATGGTGCAAGTATTCGGACAAAAATTGTGGGCAGTGGTGGATACAGGGGCGGCTTGCTCCGTTGTTACTTACAACCTAATGGAGGGTTGGGGATTGGACATGGATAGTAAAAGTGGACTAACATTAGTGACGGCGGATGGGAAGAGGCATAACACCCTAGGAAGGTTGTCGCAGGTGCCGTTAATGATTGCAAGCTTCATATTACCAGTAAATCTGATCGTTATGTCCAGAAACGACGATACTCTTATCCTAGGAACCGATTGGTTACTACAACATAAGGCTTCGTTGAATCTTAAAGTACCTGAACTAAGGATACCAATCGAAAACGTGGAAGTAGTTACAAGGCTAGAAACATCCGCAGATTTGCACATGGAAGATGAAAAAGCTGAACTGTACGCTATCTTAAAGCAAGGACCAGTAGGAAGAGGATCGTGCCAGGAGGTGGAGCTTGAAAGTGTAATCCATAAGTATAACAACATCTTTGTTAGCGACCTTTCCGAGCTCACTCAAACTAGCGTGATAGAACATCGTATCCAGGTAAAAGATGAGATACCTATCAAGCTCAGGCCTTACCGGATACCGCATAGGCAGCAAGAGCAGGTATTGCATGAATTAAAGGAAATGGAAAAACAGGGAATTATTTCACCGACAACTTCTGAATGGTGCGCTCCAGTGGTGATAGTCCATAAGAAAAACGGAAAGATACGCGTCTGCGCCGACTACCGGAGGCTCAATGAGGTGACAAGAAAGGATAGTTATCCGCTCCCTGTTATCGCAGATCTGTTCATGGACTTGTCTGGCGCGGTTGTGTTTAGCTGCCTTGACGCCATGAGCGGATTTTGGCAGATCCGTATGCATAGTGCCGACAAAGCAAAAACAGCCTTTGCTATCCCAGGGAGTGGCGCTTTTGAATATAACGTCATGCCGTTTGGACTAACGAATAGTCCGGCGACGTTCCAACGCGCAATGGAAAAAGTACTACAACCTCTGTTATGGAAGTGTGCCGTAGTTTTTGTGGACGATATTATCGTCTTCTCGAAAGAAATCAATAAGCATGCGGAAGATTTGGATAAGGTTTTAGCATTATTAGAAAAGAATCAAATACAGCTCCACCGGGATAAATGCGTTATAGGATTTACAGAACTCGAATATCTAGGGCACACAATATCCGCCAAGGGGATAGGAACCAGCCCAAAGAAAGTGGAAGCTATAAACAATATAAAGGCTCCGACGTGCGTTAAGGAATTGCAATCAGCATTAGGGATGACTGGATATTACAGGAAATATATTCCTAACTATTCTCGGGTCACCAGTCCCTTAACGCAACTACTGAAGAAGTCTGTAAAATGGGAATGGGGTGACGAGCAGGAAGAGGCGCTTAGACAATTAAAGGTATTGATGTCTTCTGCACCGGTATTAGGTCATCCAGACTGGACCGTCGAGTTTGTGATCACCACGGACGCATCAGCAATAGGAATAGGAGGTGTGTTATCTCAGATTACCAGCGAAGGTGAGAAAATAATAGTGTATGCAAGCCGAACCACCACTCCAGCAGAATAAAACTATTCCATAAGCCATTATGAAGGCTTGGCCGTGGTTTGGTCAGTTAAAAAGTTCAAATTCTACGTATGGGGTAGAAAGTTCAGAATCAGAACCGACCACAAGTCGTTAATCCAATTGTTCAATAGCCCAGATATATCAGGTCGTGTTGCACGCTGGGCTATGGTCCTACGTAGTTTTGATTATACCATAGAGCATTTACCCGGAATTATCAACCCAGCCGATGCTCTGTCTCGACTAGTTACTGAGAATGAGAATGAACAGGATGATGTAGAGCTCGACGTGTTTGCCATGGAAATTTTAGAATACGAAGATATAAAACAGTACCTTACGGAAAAGAAGTTACCAGACAATATAGATGTGGAGTACAAAGAAAGGCTAAAGAGAAGATCTAAACTATATAAAATCGATAAGGGTAAACTAATGAAAGAAGTAAAAGGATGTTTGAAAGAGGTTCTGCATCGAGGAAATATCCGCCAAGTAGTTGAGTCAATACACAACGAAGGGCACGAAGGCATAGAAAACACCTGGTTGCGTGTATCACAGAGGTATACCAGTAGGAATATATATAGAGAGGTCAAGGAAATCGTAAAGTGTTGCCCGGTATGCCAATTATACAAGGGTAGTAAAAGTAAAAGGCATCCACTGGTTCCAATAGTTACAACGAAACCTTTCCAGATAGTCGGAATTGACGCAATCGGGCCAATAGCACCGATTTCCGCCAGTGGAAACAGGTTCATCTTGACGGCTATAGACCTGTTCACGAAATGGCCTATTGCATTAGCTGTACCCAATATACAAAGTAACACCGTAATAAATTTCCTTATAAATGAGGTCATAGCACCATTTGGAGTACCTCAACAACTGATTAGTGACCGTGGGTCCAGCTTCCTATCTGAATGTGCGACTCAAGTGTACGAGTGGTTGGGTATACACCACACCCCCACGACCTCGTACAGGCCTCAGAGTAATGGTCAGACGGAACGACTGAACCAAACTCTCATGAATGTATTGATTAAGCAATGTCGGAATGATAAACAGAAGTGGGATGCCTACCTATGGAAAACTCTACTGGTAATACGAACTTTGAGAAATAAATCGATTGGATACAGTCCGGCGGAGATGCTGTATTGCGTTGAGCTTTCACTACCCACTACATGGAAGTACAATGGAGAAATTGAAAACGTATAGGAATTGATTTTAAGCAGGGTGAAACAGATAAATGACGACTTACCTGTGTTGAGAAATCTGGCTCATAAGAGTTCTATTGAAGCCAAAAGTTCACAGGCAACAAGGTATAACAAGGGTGTCACGTACCATAGGTTTGAGGTAGGTGAGAAGGTTCTTAAGTTGGTAGACATGGAGAGGTCAAAACTCGAACATTATTGGGAAGGCCCCTACACAGTTGAAAGAGCTTTAAGCAAGGGTGCGTATGTTATAAGTGATCAAGAAGGTAACAGAGAATTAGCTCATGGAGATATGCTTAAGAAGTACCACACCAGCAACTATATGATTCCGGATGTAACAACGACATTGAAGACTAAGTTGAAGCGATTTAAGCAGTCCCGGCGGAATGAGAACATCCGCGCTTAAAAGGGGGGAGCTGTCATATAGCAAATTGACAATCGATTCGTAACTGGTTACGAATCCGAAATGCATCTGTTTTTTTTTATCCTAGTGATTTTTTCTAATAACATTTCGTTTTTTTATATAATTTTTTAGTAGTATCTTATATATTTGTTTTTTAGTTAGTTTTTTATAAAAGTTACACAATATATAGTTAATTTAGGAATAAAAAGATATACATCTTAGGTCTGAAATAGAACATAGTATTATTTAAAAATAGAATAACATAGTTTTATATTGAGCATAGTAGTTTAAAATATAAGAGATACTTGTATAAAAACGTTAGTATCTGACAACTGTCGTATAATTTATAAAATGTTTTTAAGTCGAAACTCGATAATGAATTTATTTAGAATTTTGTTGCCTTAATATACTTTTTTTAGACAACCAATTTACTAAACACTAAATTTATACTTAACTAACTCATAATTAAATCATACTATATTAAATTATGATGTTTCCCCGTGTAGTTGATTATTTGATTTTTTCAGGTTATTAAATTCTCATGTCGTGGGTGTAACATTCTCAGATTTTCCAGATGTAACATTCTCAGATTTCCAGATGTAACATTCTCAGATTTCTTCAATATTTCGTGAATTTAATATTACCAATTTTGGAAATTACAGTCATTTTAACTCTTATATAATTTCCGGTATTTTAAATTCACGACACAACATATTGTTGTATGCCTACAATAGGTGAAACATTTCCATTGGTTAAACGTGTTTTGTAATTTTTAGTTAGATTTTTTGTAGATTTTATTGTATAAAATTGAAATTTTTGTTTAACTAAATAAATGTCCTCTTTTGCAAAATCCAAATTACTATTTATTAATTCGCATTATATAGATAAAAGGAAAGTAAAATGACCCGTCCCGTGTGTTATTTGGTGTAAAAAACACTAAATGGGACCTTAAACATGGCAACACACAACAACTACTGTCGTAGTATTTGAAATTTTATTTTAAAATTTTGTATACCACAGTACGACGAGGCTGTGTATACTATAACTCTTTGGTTCAGAACACTAGTACTAGCTTTCTTATAATATTTTATATGATATATTTATTTTAATAGTAATAGATATACTTAAGTAAACGCTAAACTAAAGGATGAAGTTCGAACACTGTTTCCGTGTTCGAATGTTTCGAATTATATAGGGTGTTGTAAAATGGTAAAAGAATTATTAAAGTAAAATAAAACTAACTACTTAAAGTATGAACGTTTTTGGGACACATTGTAACAAAAACCACAATGGTGAAAAAGTTACGTCGAACAATGCCCAACGTTTTATAATAATTAAAACTATATAATAATAAATAATAAGTAGGGTATGGTGTAAAATTGCACACGACACTACTGTCGTATAGAAATACGATTAGAAGCATAAGGGGAATTAGTCCCCGGTTTTATTTAAGTTATTTTTAGTTATTTTTATATGTTTAGATTGGACCTATTTCCCCTTGTGGTTTTGTCCAATAGTTTTATATTAGTTAGTTATTTTAGTTTAATTAGTCAAATATTT
>LSSK01001710.1:0-14499 GCA_001969505.1 Zancudomyces culisetae
AAAGAAGTCTATAGCTTGTTCCCCGAGCTCGGGTATTTTGTGCTCCCTGAAAACCCACGTATGCGATACTACATCAAGCAACGGCCAAAGCTAGGGATATTTTTAGAGCGCCTAAAAGAAAAATATGAGATGCATATTTACACGATGGGCACGCGTAGCTATGCCGAGAGAGTAGCCAAACTGGTTGATCCGAATCACGAGTATTTTCAAGAACGAATTTTATCGCGCGATGAATCCGGTTCAATCACACACAAGTCGATTAAGCGGCTATTTCCATGCGATGACAGCATGGTTGTGGTGATTGATGATCGTGGAGATATCTGGCAATGGAGCGACAATTTGGTTAAAGTTCGGCCATACAGCTTCTTTGGCGGTGTTGGTGATATCAACGCAGTGCGCACAAATAACAATAGTGAGAATGCCGTTAGGGTTGATGATGACAAAACTGAGAAAAAAAACAACGATGTACAGTTAGAGCAGGTTGAAAAGCTAACTAGAGAGAAGCTTATTGTGGATCGAGACGCTGAGTTGGAGAATTTGTTGAATGTTTTGGAGCGAATTCACTCTTCGTTCTACCGTGATGAGGATAAAGTTGGTTCTTTACCAGTATCACTAATAATGAATTCATTTAAAAGTCAAGCTTTAAAGGGAGCCAGAATTGTATTCAGTGGTATCTTTAGTAGTGGTATTGATGGTAGGCAAACTGAGCTGTGGAAAATGACTGAGCAGTTTGGAGCAATCTGCGTCAGCTCTGGAGTTGTCGACGAGACAACAACACACGTAGTTGTTTCCAACACGATAATTTCGCAAACCAGCATTACCGAAAAAGTTAGACGTGCAAAACAAATCTCACTTGATATTCAACTTGAACAGAAAGAGCAGAAAGACGATCAAAACACAAAACCAAAAAAGAGCATCGTGGCTGTGGTCAACCTTAACTGGCTGCACCAAGTGTTCAGCAAGTGGGAGTGGGTTGATGAGCGTCCATTCTTATTATTCAACTATAACACAGATAGCAACCTCAACAACAATAATAGCAATGCGACTGTTGTAGTCCCATTTGACATTAAAGATCAGTTAGCCTCATCCATATCCTCGATTACATTGAGTCAACTTGAAATCGAAGGTCAAAATACAGCTGGGTATACCATTCAAACAGAGATTGATACCGGGGTCGCTGGTTCGGACAACCAGTCCAATGCCAAAGAAGCCGTGCAAATCGAGAGCTTGGTCGATCATGTGGACTGGGCTGAAGTTGATCGTGAACTAAACGAACTATCTGATTTTGACCAGTCAGATGGCTCTGATTCTGAACATACTTCTGGTGAAAACGAGAATGAAACCGAAAATGAAGATGAGGATGAGGATGAGGATGAAGATGGAATTGACGAGGAAAATGAAGAAAATGAAGAAAATGAGGAGAAGGAAGTGGAAGATGTGGAAAAGGTGAAAACCCTATACTCCGCTGACTATGTGGATGATTTACTACCAAATGGCAAAAGACCAAAACTCTTATCAGACCCACTTACTGACTTGAAAACCAACGTGCTAACCAATGATTCCGATAGTAAAGACAACAATGGGGATGAGAACATCGACAGTGTCGATGAATTTGATGACGAAGAGTTTGCCGACCTGATTCGCGATATCGACCATGAAACTTCTCTTGACTAAACTAGCCCATACCAACCTAAATTAAATCGCATTCATCTCTTTACTCTTTTTTTTTGTAATTTTATCTGTCTTTTTTCATCGTATTTCCATTCACACCTTTCCCCCCTTTTTTTATCATGTGTTTTTATAACGTATTGGCGATTCCAGCCTAAGTAGTAAAATTTTCTTAACACATACTTGTCATTTTTCACATGGTGGGGGGGGGGAGGTTTCAACTCAAAACAAACTATCCCTTAAAATTGTTGGTAAACCAGTACTACAGATTGTGTGTTGGGTTCCATTTCGTTGGTCTGCTTAGGAGTTTATAATATACATATGTACATTACCCGAAACTAAGCACAGACTGAACTTCAAAAAGGCAGCTATTAGAATCCATTCCCTATTTCTTATACAAAACTATTTTCTTTACATTTCACAATAAACAAACCAGAGTAAAGAAATATGCCTGCTGCAAAACTTCCATTCCATGTACCCATCCCCTCAAGCTCGTAAGTCCTTTTTTTTTATTACTTCGCTTGACCCTTGAGAACACACGGTAGAAAACACTTTTTTTATATATTCATGTGTGTGTGTGTGTATTTTTTTCTGTTTCGTCTGTGATCATAGGCAAATGCCCATTCAAGCACCAAGCATTCAACACCAACACAGCTCTATATTTACAGAATAATAGTCACGAGACCAATACTTGACAAGGCAAAGGCACGTAAGCTTAAATGCAACTACGAGCTTTTGATGACCCAAAGGTAATTCGAGCTCTATCTTAGGATATATTTACATTTGTGGTAATTCTGAACATTCAGGTATACATCTACATTGAATATTCTTAGGGTTGGGAGTGGAAATTTTGGAGGTGCTGTGGTTTTCCCAGGGGGGAAACTCGAGGAGCAATCAGACTACAAATTGGCCTCTAAATATGTTGATGGTAATATTGATAGCCAAACTGCACTAAAAATTTGTTCGTTGCGCGAGACGTTTGAGGAAACAGGTTTGGATCTGCTCCAAGGTCTAAAAAACGATAGCACAAATGCCACTGGTAGCGGTAGTGTCGACATCGGGACACACAAGGACGCTCAGTATAACAATAAAAAGGGTATATTCAGTATTAACGACTTGAGCTTATTTGCGCATTGGATCACACCGACTCATATTCCAAAACGGTTTGACACCTATTTCTACATGCTGAATCTCCCACAGGAGCTGGAATTGGATTCTAGCAACCAAGAAGACCAGAATATGCATAACTTGATACATCATCAAATTTATAAATCGAATGACAGCTACAAACTCCAATCAAACGAAGTTGTAAAATTATTTTGGTCAACACCTGGTCAGTATCTTGACGACTTTCACAGCAACAAAGAAAACAAGATAATCCTGTACCCTCCCCAGTACTATATGCTAAATGCTATTGCACAATTTGCAACATTCCAAGAGCTAAAAAAATATGTTGATACTCACTCGCATTTAGTAGAGCCAATTACACCTGCTTTACTAAAGCAAAAGCCCCCGCCATCTAGTGATGGCAATCGCGATGCTGAAGCCAAGAAAAAACAGCAAAAACAGCAGGTGTTGCTATTCAATGGTGACTATCAGTATCCGGGTCATACATCTCAGTCACCTATTATTGAAAGTTCAACACCAAACGCTCCATCAAAGTCTACAAGTGCTGATAATGCAGCCCAGCCACTACATCGAATTTATTTGAATGCTGGAATGCACAAACTGCGTCTTGTTGAAAACATGGGCAAAATACCTCAGCGTTTGCATTCACCTCATGCTCAACAATCGGTACATGCTCTTGCCTGTTCCTCATCCACTCCAATATCTAAGCTTTAAGTTTTCTTTATCACTCACTTCTTAAAATTGTGTTTATCACTAATATTTGATTTGTTTATTTTATTATAATTATCTGCTAGTGTAATGAACTGATGCGGTTCAGTTCCCTAAGTGGTCTGCATACCAAATAAACTATCGAACCTTTAAATCCAAATGCATTTAAAATATTTTTGCATTTAACATTTTACTATATCCATACTATTATTATTGTTGTTATTTTTATTATTGTTATTGTTACTGGTATTGTTATTATTGCTTTTGTTATTATTATTACTGTAATTCATGGATTTGTCTACAAGTTACCAAGGCACGATTGTCAAACAATGGGAAAGAAAAGTCAAAAGGAACATATAAAAAAGAATATAATAGAATAAAATAGAAAAAAATAGAAAAAAATAGAAAAAAATAGAAAAAAATAGAAAAAACGGAGGAGGACTGGGAATTATTTTTAGCAAATAGTCTTCAAACCAAGGATAGTTGTTGTATTTGGCTTAATACAAGTAGAATAACAATAAATATAGATCCGTTAAAAACGGAACAAAATATGCAGTGACAACCAAAGAAAACACAGCACTAGATGAAAAGAATAAAAAGTAATTATCAAGGGAAGATTTATTAATCCTGCCAATAGACTATGCGATATTATTGACCTATACTTAGACGTGATTATCTTTACAAATTATTTGCATTTGTCAGCAGCAAGGTCTTGGCTGTGTAAAAGCTTCAATATTACAGGAAGAAATAGGCAAGCTTTGTGTAGTTCCAATGAAATCAGTCCTCACCCGATGTTTTGGAGGCTGAGTTTGGAAAATGGTTAATGCCAAGTCAATTTGTCAGAGAGTGGTAAAAATTCACATTCATTAAAAAGATTAACAAGCTAGGTCGAAAAAAATTTTTTTTGTCAAATGAGTTTATTATATAACTATCAACGTCAGAATAAAATGACTTAATAGACTTAAAAAATTGACTTTTAATCCAAGAGTATAAAGATGGAATTAAGAACACCTTTTGGAACAATTGTAGAGTATCTTGGAGGCATAAGAGGAAGCGGGGCGGGTAAGCAGCCTACCGGACCAAACACGGTGACTAGCTTTACTGAGCCGATGATTTTCAATTTATCTCTATCACTAGCGATTGGCATTGTGTGCTGGATACTTTCGCTTATACCTGTGGGGAAAAAGAATAAAAAAGCGCGCAACTATTCGTATGGGGACAGGGTATGGGGACTCGCACCAATATTTTACTCTGGATATAATTTGTATTATTTGATAGTACACGACAACTCACTACGAGATTACACAGGCGGAAAAAACCTGGTTGTTGGTACTGACTTGTTCGGAAAATATGTGTCTTTGGAAAGTTTCAACGTAATTTGTAACAGTATTGCGAGGTACTCCCGGATGTGGGTGGTCTGTGCTATTGTAACTATTTGGGGAGCTAGACTCACTCATCATTTCTATCGACGCGGGTATTATTCACTTGATGAACAGGATTATCGATGGTTGGTGATAAAATCTCGATTTAAACGCAAAATTAGCTGGGAGATATACAACTTTTTGTTTATTGGGCTTTTTCAAAATCTTTTGTCACTTTTTATGACTGTCCCGGTTTATTTGCTGTATCAACTGGAGTTATCCAACACATTATCCACTTCCTTGACAGCTGTCGATTACTTTTTTTACCTTTTGCTCCTAGGTAGTGTTGCTCTGGAAGCTATTTCTGATAAACAAATGTCAGACTTTCAAAAAAGGAAAAGACAGTACCTTCAAAAACAATCAGCGTCAGGGAATGGAGAAAAAACTGACGAGAAAAAAGCTAGTAGCCGGTCCAAAGGTGGTAATGCAATCAAAACTAACGATCTCGATCACCTGTACTACTCTGTTATTGGATTTAACTGTACTGGGTTGTTTGGTCTCTCAAGGCATCCAAACTATTTCGCTGATGTCTCGTTTTGGGTGTTAATTTTCATGTACCCGGTGTTTGTTTTGTTAACATCGCCACTTTCCCGCACTGGCGGCAGTGTTAATGGCATCGAAGTATTTTCTATTTCACTTGGCTTTCTGATATTCCCTGCTATATTCTTTGTGGTATTTGTACTTAGTATCAGGTTGACGGAGTCTCTTTCGGCAAAAAAGTATCGATACTACACACTCTATCAAAAGAGTACAAGTGTGCTTTTGCCATGGCCTGCCTTCGCTTCGAGCACCTCTTTTGTTGAAAATGTACTTGCAAACAACAAATCCGAATAAGAAATTTTATGTTATAATACTTGTTTTGGTTTGATCTTAGTTTATTTTACACAACTAATGAATAAAAAGCCTGTGAATGAGTAGTCCAAAGCGAAGAAATAAAATCTATGATTGGACTTGACCAATGAAGTCAGTGTTTTATGGAGTCAACTATATACATTTCTTCATATCGTTCCTCCTGTGTCATGAAAGAAACTAACTGAATTAAAGAGGTTTTTGAAATTATGTAAATGATATTCAAGAGGGTCAGCTATCAAAGATAAACTTTTAAGGATTATCTTTTCTAGTTGATCAGGTTATTAACTCCATTTTTATTTTCATCCTCATTCTCCCCCACTTCAAAACGATGAAGATCAGAGTAAATGGTATTAGTGGTGGGTAAAGATACGTTCCTTGTGTTTGCATTGACGAGTATACACTTTTCTGTATTTTTGCGGACATAGCTTTGTGCAGTTTATGATTATATTGGCACGTGAACTTTAAATACAGGAATACACGAGGTGGAGGGTCATCATTCTAAGAAAACATTTTCCACCTCACTCTTGCTTTAATTGGTGGGGTTTCAGCAAATAAATAGTCAGCTATTAGATAATAATCAATATACAAATAAATATATATATGCAGTTTATCAAATTTTTTTCTTTGCAACGAAACAAAATGATGGAAAAGAACACTGAACAAACTGGAATCGCGCATTCAAAATGGGAATGGTGGGAGCAAAAGAAAAAATAGGCCGTTAACCCAGCTGTTGCAAAACTGCCAGTGTTTTTTCCTAGTTAATCAAATTAGCCTTCTTTTATAATTTTCGATTTATTTCTTATGATTAAATGCAAAAATAAATAAAAAACTCTCTAAAAAAAACAAAGTCTTAAGAGTAAAGCATTAATTTTATCAACCTCGAAGATGGATTTTACAACACCCCTCGAAACTTATGAAGAATTTTGGCAAAAATATGTGACTTATACACTCAAAAGCAATGGGGGAAGCAGGATCGCAGCAGGGGGTTTAGAATATATAACTAACTATCCGGATCCATTAATTTTCAATACACTTCTGTGCCTAGGTTCGGCATTTGGATGTTGGTTACTTTCACTGTTACCAGTGGGAAGGGAAAAGAAACGAAATTACTCATATATAGATAGAATATGGTCAATAACACCAATAATATACTCAGCATACTACTGTTACTATATAACGATAACAAGCGAGATACTAGGGACTTGTTTAGGAGAAAAGAAGCTTATTGATGGAATAACGGTATATGAGGGAAGATATATTGATTTTAGTTGGATAAATTTGGTATATGCCAGTATATTAAAATATTATCGGTTATGGACAGTAAGCTTTCTAGTTATGATATGGGGGCTGAGGTTAACATACAACTTTTATCGAAGAGAAGGATACAGTTTAAGCGAGCAGGACTACAGATGGTCGATCATACAAAATAAGGTAAATAACGCTTTATTCTGGGAGCTCTTCAACTTTTTCTTCACGAGCCTTTTTCAAAGCATTTTACTGTTAGCAATAACTTTTCCGGTATACCTGGTATACCAACTTGAGGTGCTTAACATTATTACAAGTTTCCCACCAATCGATCATGTCTTTTATGGCCTGCTTCTTTCTTGCATTCTGTTCGAAACTGTATCTGATCAGCAAGTGTGGAACTTTCATAAACTGAAATCCTCAGCCCACTCAAAACATCACAAATCTACCGACAAAAGTTTACGCTATACCTCCCTTGGGTTCAATTGCTCCGGCCTCTTTAGACTATCCAGACACCCAAACTACTTTGCCGAACAATCTTTCTGGGTATTAATCCTTCTTTATCCTCTAACTATTTTATTTTGCTCACAAATTGGTGTTCATCAAGATATTCTGATTTATTTTTCCCCTGGAGTACTTGTGTTGTTGCTGCTGTTCCATTTTAGCACCAGGCTAACAGAGTCCATTTCATCCTCCAAATATCCCTACTACTCCCTCTATCAAAAAACTACCAATCGGTTTTTGCCTATGCCCACCAAGTCCCTTTTTTACTACATTACTGAAAAACAGAAATGCCACTAAACTTTGTTTGATTTTATTTTGTTTTATTTTGTTTTATTTTGTTACTCTATTTTATTATATTTCATACTATTTGTGTTGTTCTTAATTTATAGTCTAAGATCTGTGTTTTTTGAATTTGGCACTAATAATTGCAATACAAAAAAGGATAAAATATTTGTGTAATTTTTTTTGTTTCGAGCATATTTTTGCAAGTTGATTTCTATATTACATTTGCAAGAATTAATTTTACTTTCGCATAAACCAAGGCAGCACAGGTAGACATACACAAAATGGCTGATACTAACAACTCAATGAGCTCAATGATCTCACAGCCCCTCGATCTTGTCAAACTTTGTCTCGATGAAAACATTTACATAAAGCTGCGGGGTACTCGGGAACTTTTTGGAAAATTACACGCCTACGACCAGCACTTAAACATGGTTCTTGAAGATGTAGAGGAACGAGTTACGGTAATTAACGAAAATTCAGCCGATGAAATTCAAACTCAGGTAAGATCCCCTCCACCAATACGACAATCCTTACTCGAATTAGAAATATATTGCCAATTCATCTTTACGAGTTTTTCTTTTTGATTAAATATAGACACTGGTTAGAAACATGAAGATGATTTTTGTTAGAGGCGATGGCGTAATCCTTGTAAGTTTTTATTTATGATACTTTTTATTATCATGACATTCAAATGCGAATTTCTACGCCCACCCATGTGCGATCACCCTCGTTATTGTTATTGTTGTTGTTTTTTCTTTTTCTTTTGCTCACTCTATCAAAAATCGATTGTAGGTTTCACCCTCGAAGCGCCTTTGAAGCGATTAAAATCCGAATTAATGTTTGTAGCATATGACGACATTTACAACTTTTATAAACTAGCCCGAATTTACTCTTTAATAAAGTCAACCTTGAAAACAGACATTTTTGACTTTTGACTATTGAATCTCTGTACAAAAATCTTATCTTACTAGTTGCCAGTTTACTATTGTGCCAGTATTATGATCTGGTTTGGTGGAATTCGTTTTACGCTTCATAAGGCACATTCAACAAACCAAAAGAGTAAAACCCAATAATTCAAACAGCCTGCTTTCATTCTGAGTATTAAGCTTATGCTTTTGTAAAGATACATATCTGGATTCTATCACTGCGTAGCTACCACAAGTTTCATATGCGTATAAACCAACAAAAGTTGTCAAACTTTCATTTTCTGTCATAACTGGTTGGCTATTCCATGATACCTTCCCTATGTTTTTAGATAAACAGTATTAGTATGTTCAAATTGGTTAAATATTTGACACCATGACCACATATTAACGCACACCAAAATTCATTCTAGAATCAGATTTCTTTGTTTGCGGAGCCTATTCGTTTGTATTGCAGAACACCTTCACTTGAGCTATCCTTGTAGATAAAATATGTTAATGAACGACAAAAGTCGTGCATTCGAAAGGCTAAGTGTTTCCCTTGTAAGGTAGCCAATATTTTTAGAGTGAAATGGTACAGTGCTTTACTGGATAAAATGAACAAGTGGTTACACATTCAATTGTAGCATATAGTTACGAATAGTTTAATGTGATATTTAGCGCGTTTAACAAAGACAAACCAAAATAGCACCCATCAACAGGATGAATTGGAATTCCAAGAGCTCTACTAACACCAAACTTTTACAGAGAATAACCAACATTTATAAGATTCAAAACCCAAGAACAAAAATTTCATACTTCCTGGTATATGTAAATATGACAACTAATCTTATATTATTACTATACAAAGTTGAAATTTTTCAGGTAGGAATAATCTTAATTATTTTTGAAAATATACAAACTACCATTTTCTTAGTGATTCTGACATTAAATGTACCTTTCACAGGTACATTTATTAAAAATATTGAAAGTATTGTAAATACTGTATATAAAAGAGTACACCACATCCCCCCCCAAAATAATAGGTTGGGTCTATATTTTAATGATTGGCTTTTCGCACTGGGAGAAGTGTGTTGAAATTAATGTACATAAATACTCTAAGAAGCCAGGAATTGTAGAAGCTTTGCTCCTATATACACTATAGTTACTGCTGCCTAATTCCTACTTCAGAAATTATTTGCTCACTTGAGCAACATAAAAAATTGTTCTCGCCTTTAGCCTGTATTCAAATGTTTGTCATAAATATTCGTTGTCAAGCAAAAGTTCAATCATCAGTTCAAAACAAGTCACTTGCGCCAACTCTGTAAATCACGCGAATTGGGTTATCCAACAAACTTGGAAGAACACAGTTCAATAGATACTCTATACTATGTTTTTTAAACTGCTCAGGAATAGTATTAAAGAAGCTATCTGAGCGGAATGCGTTGTACATGCGGGTCAAAGAGTTGCGTTCTAGGATTTGGGTGTCGTATTTACTTACGATCATTTCTCACCATCATTAACAAACAGCTGTAAATGAGTTACTAAAACTACCTATATAACTGGGATGAGTTGGTAATTATTTAAAATATGTTCACGCCTAATTATTTGAGACTGCAAAATACAACTAGGATGTTCTTATTTCAATTGAACAAAAAATAGGGAAAATGCATAAAAATTCAAATAAGTATATATACTAACAAAAAGAGAAAAGAGCAAAGAGCAAATAACAGGAACTACTCACATACATATAGTGCTCAAGTACTCGTTTAGCAGTCAGTTTTTTCAAGTATCTGGTTTTTCACTTTAGTATTTTAGCATTAGGAATACCTATTAATTTATATTTTACAAGAGAAAAGCAGTCTTAATAGTTTGGTTTCACAATAAAAAAATACTCAGTTCATCATTAAAGCTAATTACCGTAAACCAAAACAGAATAGTTGTATTTTAATACAATAGGGTGGGTTTTTAATATTTAAATTCAAAGAAGCTGTGCATTCTCTTTGATAGTTTTTGATAGTAAAAAAATATTTAGTATTTCAAGCAGCAACCCGGCTAAGTGCTCAGCAATTGTGCAATACGAGGTTGTTATGACAAGTTTACAAGCTGTCATAAAAAAATGCATTATTATCAGTATTTCTACGTATATGGCCACGGTTGAAAAAAATGTGGAAGGGGTCGTCTCTTTCAGTGTTGCTAAAAGTAATACTGTCTTTCTTGATATCATACACTTATTCTGCATTAACAGATACCTATTTGATAGAAAAAAAAAATACACACTCAAAATTTCATCTCAGTATATGATATCCGGTTTGGGCTAGTTACCTTCATTTTTTCATTGAGAGTCATATTTGGAACGCCCAATGTGTATGAATACTATACTCCAAGCAGTTTGCTTTGAAATTGAGATGAAATCAAGAAAGCCTGAAAACCATCATCTAAATTTAGTCACAGAACAACTATGTTAATTTTTCCTACCATGATCTAAAAATACGTTGTTACTAAACTCGTAATGCTAAATAATTCTTGAACTATATTATAGATGCTTAATAAAAAGCAAACAAATAAGTGGACCATTTAAGGGTTGCAAAAGCATGAAAAGATGTTATAAATGCCGGGGTACCGGGTATTTTTTTTACTCAGTGTACAATCCGACCATCAATATACCCGTCGTTTGTTAACTTTAATGTAACTGTATTATATGATCAAAGTTTACAGTAGGGTCAAGGCTTCACTGAGATTTAAATACATGCTAATTCAAAATACAAGAGTTTTTAACCAACACCTAGTGTCCTTGATTGTTACGCACTTTGCGTTTGAAGCAAAACGGTGCAAAGTTATGGATATAAACTGCTGTGCTTATTGAAGAATGAGTAGTAAAATTGTTAGGAGGACAGACAGAACCACAAACCTCTAACAAGTGGAGGCTCTTGGAAAAAATTTTCTCTGCGACGTCGAATACCAAAAAAAAAAGAAGGTTCTATACATGAAGAGATAAGAGAATCAAGTCTTGGTGTAAACCCTTCCTTTTATATTATGTAATATATTGAAAACAAATTATATAATATTTGACGAGTAATTTTAATTTCTGCTTTTAATGAGCAGAGGGAATATTATCAATAAAGTAAAAAGGGCTTGGGGTTTGGAGTTTGGGGTCTGAAGTTTGGGGTTTGGGGTTAAGATAATAAGGTAGCAAAAAACAGCACAGGTGCCCGCATTTAATCTTTAGTAGGAAAGAAGTGTTTGTATCATGAACAACATTTTATACATGCAAAGGCGGAGCGGTTGAGTCTTGACCTCGAATATTATTTATGTGCAAATAATGGAAAGGTTTGTATTCGAAAATCCGGGTTCTAACTTCAGCATTATGTGTCTAATTTAAACAAGTAATAAAACATAGTACTAATTAAACACCTATGACCTAAAAGCAAAAACAACAGTTACGTTCGGGTTATTAACTGCATAAAATGATTATAACAGTTTATAATTTTTTGTAAGCTTTATGTAAAATAAATAAAAAGTGACTTTTTGTCAAATAGCGATCGCTGCCATTTGGGTTGGGGTTATTATTTCTTTTGAATTTTATTCCTTTAATAGTTTTTTGTTCGTTTTTTGTAACTGCATGAATTACAAATATGTAAATATGAATTGATTTTGTATAGTTTACATAATCTTAATAAATATCCCCACCCCCTTCACCAGCTAGGGGACCAATACCTCATTTATTCATCATTGATCATATGCACTCACGTAAACGAGCTCTGCAGCTAATTATACCAAAAAAAAAACTTGGGTGAAAATGATATGCACTATTCAACTCCCAAACTCACCAGAACCATGAGAAACAAGTAAAGCGGAGTGCTGCTTGATGCCTATTATAGTTTTGTTTGGTAGTTTCGTGAATATGTCTGGACCCAAACGGTGCACAAAAATCACATCAATGTACCGCACTATGGCATCATATTTTAAGCAAAGCAATCATCATACAAGCGGCTCAGATTTAGGTTCTATCCTAAATCAGAAAGTCTACCTAGCCATTTGCAAACCCAAAGTATTAAATGTATAAAACACATTGGAAAAATCTATAAACACCAAGAGGTCTCTTCCCCAAAAAAATCCATAGTCAAAGCACAGTGTTGCAGTTTTGAGATGCATCGAGATCTCTAAATCTGCTTTTCTAATGCTTGTAATTACGTGCAGTGTTGTTATTTTTTCGCAGAAAAGAGCCCTGAATTCGCACTGAGACCAAACGCCAAAACAAAGAAAAAAATAGTGGAAAAAAAAGAGCTAGGTACTACATCCATAACCTAGAAGATTAGTGACTGTGTTTCCAAGTACTCTCCATTGCCCGCGCTGTAAGCATGGTGTCGTGTGATACGTTTGCACTATAGCCTTGTATTACCAATACGGCAATCAAAATCATTTTTAGAGTCCAGAATATGTAAAGAGTTTGCTAATTTTTCTTTTTAGCTAAATCGTGGATTTTCTAAACTATCCACATTACATAAAGCAGTTGTTCTAAAAAAAGCTTTTTTTTTTTACTTTTTTTTTTCAAAACCTAAGCAAAATAATGAAAAAAGCAAACACGATTTGGTATAAAATCCGCTGGAGGAATTTTAAAGTTCATTTTTCAACAGTTCAAAATGCAGGATCATCCATATATTTCATTAGTTGATACACACTCAAAAGGCATTATCGCCATGGCATTCAGAAAGAAGCATATAATAATAAGAATTATTCTTATTTCATTAACTATCATCACAATATACATTGCAGGTAATCTGTTAGGGGAGAGGGATGGCGAGGAACAGGATACAGTAAAAAATTCAAGAAAATTGACAGTCGATGTCAAACCTATCCAACCTGCAGAACTTTGTTCTACAGATGCCCGGATAGACTTTGATAAAAACAGAGAGGTGTATGGAAGATATTTGCCACTTTCTGCTTCAAGTCCCGACTATGTTGTTTATGAATATTCCATTCGAAATCAGGTGTATTACTACAGAAAAAAGGAAAAAAATAACAAACACAAAAAACACCCTAGGTACTTTTTCGCCGCAAATCTGCACAATAATGAGGAAATACTCCCACAGTTTATGCAGGAGCTGCTGAGGGTATTTGAATTTTTGGGATTTGAAAATGTGTATATGTCTATATACGAAAATGGTTCTACCGATAAAACTAAAGAAATGCTAGAAAGCTTTTCAGCTCGTCTGGAGGAATATAAGGTTCAGCACAGGCTTAATATGGAGAATTCAAAACGCCCTGAAAACTCTCACAGAATAGAATATTTGGCAAATGTTAGAAACAAGGCACTGGAGCCATACTATGAGTTTAGCGAGAGAAAAAGGCAGCGAAGGATGTTTAGCGGTGATCGAAGCATGGAATTTGACAAAATCATATTTATCAATGATATTATGTTTTGCAGGAACGATATACTGGAACTGATTCTCCAATCTAATAACAACCAGGCAGATATAACATGTCCAATGGATTTGGACTACTATGACGAAACAGATTCATCAGGAAATAAGATCCCAATAAAGACATTCCGTGATACATGGGTGGCGAGAGATATAAAGGGAGATGCGTTCAGAAAAAACATAAAGGATATAACTACCGACAGCGAATCAAACAAAAGAGCAGAAAAGGGGCTACCATTTCAAGTTCAATGCTGTTGGAATGGAGTTGTAGTATTAAATCCAAAGCCATTTGACAATCCATTTGATCTAAGGTTTAGAAGGTCAGTCCTTAATACAACCGAATGCGCAGCATCAGAGTGCTCA
>LSSK01000332.1:0-10300 GCA_001969505.1 Zancudomyces culisetae
CGGCAAGCGCACGAGTAAGGGCGACTGTTTTTCCAACGAGAGGTAGCAACCCAGGATTGAATTCACAGGAAGCAGGCGGAAATGGACAACCGGCAACGGCGGCAGCAGCCGGCCAGAGGCGCTCAGCACCCAACATCAACATTACTATGAGTTCAGCTTCACCAATCTTTGGGACAAATTTGGAATTGTCAGAAGGGTTGAGGAGAATGGATTATAATAGACTCAACCACATATTGAGGGATATTGTATATCCAGATGTTCGACGGCTCAGTGGAAGGAGAAGTTGGCAACCTACTTCTGAGCTGATAGCAGCGCAGGAAAACGAAAATAATTCGACACCAAATACTCAAGAACAGAGGGAG
Organism: Zancudomyces culisetae; assembly: GCA_001969505.1. NCBI lineage: Eukaryota > Fungi > Kickxellomycota > Harpellomycetes > Harpellales > Legeriomycetaceae > Zancudomyces > Zancudomyces culisetae. Next base: position 363 of record LSSK01000332.1, read on the forward strand.
AGAGAAGGAGAAAGAGTGAGAGAAAGAGAAAGAGAAAGAACACAGGCACGAGAAAGGCAAAGAGAATTTGATTTGAACATGGTGTTAGAAGATATGTTTTCAGGACTTCGACGGACAGAGCAGGGAAACATGTCAGAGAATATCGGCACTAGAGAGTTTGGTCGCACTTTTCTTGACGTAGCTGACTTATTCCAGGTGGTTTCGGATACAGTTCGCAGTGTTGGATCTTCATGGATTCAGAATTCATCTAACCTACCCAATGCAACAAATCCGGATGGATCGATGGAATCTAGTCAAGATACTACAAACACAACACAGCTTGCACACCGAGCAGAACCGACTAGTGCAGCGGCTCCTGCAGAAGAAATAGCGAATGATGCACGAGTTCTACAAAACATTTTGCCACAGATGACGCAAGTTTTGATGCTCGTATCGAATTTGTTGATTAACCAAGAAAATCAACAGCGACAGGAGCGAGCTACTAGTCGTCAAAATACCAATACAACCACTACCAGGAGTAGTGATAATAATACAACTAACACCAATACCAATACCAGCACCAACACCAATACCAATACCAACAACAACAACAACAGCAACAATAATAGTAGTACCAGTATTAATGGCAGCGATACAGCAGGTGGGAATATTAATAGAACATCTGAAAGTACTTCCTCTTCTCACACCATGCGAATTATAAATAATGGCGTAACTCAAACTATTATTTATGACGTTCCTGCTACTACACCTCAACAGTCTCAATCTCAACAACCTCAACAATCTCAACCTCAACAGCCACAACAGCCACAATCTCAGTCTCAACCACAGCAACCACAGCAAACATTTATTCATCCTTCTATGCCACTTCCTTCCTTTACATCACTCTTTTCCACCCCTGGATTTCCTTCCCAAAATTCGTCCAATCCAATTTCTGATGTTATGCGTCGCGCCCTCAATCACCACTTTTCTATTGTTGCCCAGCATCAACAACAGTTTGAACAACGCCAGCAACAGCAACAGCAACAACCACAACCACAACCACAACAAGAAACAGTTGTTCCTTCTTCAACCATAATTAACCCTCCTTCCACTTTCTCCACTTCCACCTCTTCCTCCCCATCTATATCGGCTTCCGATATTCATCTACGTAACAGAGCCAGACTTCGTAATATAAACTTGCCCTCCGAGCCTCCTCTTCATCCAAACTCTTTTTTTCGGACGACCGTTTCATCTTCTTCTACAACCTCCAACCCTCCTACTGATAACTCTACCTCTGTTCCTGCTAATACTGGCAATAGTCCTCCAAATAATAATGACAATGTGACTTCAAATACATCGGCTCCAATCCCTGCCCAACCTGACACCTCTACCACTACAACCACCAATGTCAACTTGCCTGGAAGCCGTTCTTCCTCTCCTAGTAATAAACGATCGCGATTAGATTAGCTGTTTATCATGTTTATAGAATTTTTTCCCTTCTTGTTGTCATTTTTGGTATATTGTATAACTATACTCAGCTCTAATCTGTGTTACTTTGCACTTAAAAGTTCAGCTTCTTAGGTTTTTTTTTTTTTTTCAATATATCAATTTTGTATATAGGCTGGTGTAATTGGAGTATTGACTATTACCAAAGTACAAGTATTGGTGATTAAGGTACAGTATGTTCTAAGACAATTGCAAGGTAAAAAAACTACCGGGCTTGATTCTCTTAATATTGAAACAGGAAAAGTTGTGGTGTGAAATAGCAGCTAAACAGGCTTATCATTATTTTACTATACACCCCTTCATTAGTGTACGTTTTTATATTCTTTAAACATCAAGTTTGGTAATAGTCATATTTATTTTCGAGTTGTGGAAGGAGTAATTATTATGTTCACAAAAGAAATTGGATTACAGAATTAATTGTCCATTCGCAATTCTCCATTTGGATAATCCAACAAAAAAATAAAACAAAATACAAAAATTGCAAAAAAAAATAAAAGTCCTTAAAATATGCCCACTTTGTGTAATAAAGCAACATAATATTGAGTACGAGTATAGTGAAGCGGACATTTAATGTACACATAGCATACACAAAGCCAAAAAAGAATAAAATGTCGTTTTATCAACATACCCAGCAGCAGCAGCAGCAGCAGCAGCAACAACAGCAATTTATCCAACAACAACAGCACCAACAATATGCTCAAGCCTCGAATCAACAATTCAATCCCAACTATTATCCCCAACAACAACAACAACAACAGCAGCAACAACAGCAACAGCAACATCCTAATCCTTATGAAATCTTTGGCTTTTCAAATCTAGAAAGCAATCCTACTGCTCAATTGGGTTTCCAGTTTGCTGGAAATGCCATGTCCGCAATGACTGAAAATGTCGAAAAAAATGTAAGCAATTCTCACCATCTCTACTTTTGTCTTTATTCCTTCAACATATATTATGCTATATGGATAATTGTAAACTTTATTGTAAGGATTGTTTTTTTTTCTACGATTTAGGTGAATAGATTTATCAATTTCAGTTTGTTAAAGCATTACTTTAATGTTACAAATTCATTTGTTTTGATGAAACTACAAAGCCTGTTTTTTCCTTGGACAAAAAAAGTAAGTGGCAATTCACATTCTACTATTAGTATTTTCTTTTTTTTTTTTAAAAAAAAGGTATTCATACATACATCAAGTAAAATGTAAACAATTGGTAACAAAATCGATAAATAAAATATTAGAGATGGTACAGAATCTGTGAACGAGATACCAGCGGACAACCTGTAGGATACAAAGCACCACGCGACGACGAAAATGCGTTTGATCTTTATATTCCTTTAATGGGGTTTATTACCTATGTGACGTGTGTAGGTTTGGTTTACGGGTCAAAGGGTGAATTTCACCCCGAAAATCTAGGATATACAAGTAGTAAGGCATTGACAATAGTTGTATTTGAGGTGTTGGTGATGAAACTGGTGTGTTATTTGTTGAGCATTGGGTCTGAACTGATATTTTTGGACATGGTTGCCTTAAGCGGATATAAATTTGTATTGTAAGTCCATCCTGTTGTTTTACTTGCTTTTTTATTTATTTTATTTATTTATTTTTAGTATTCAGTATACTCTTCCACAATGGTAGTTGGGTAGTCCAATTACTTGGAATGAATATTGATATTAATCGCGGTATAATTATTATTTTAGAATCATTGGACCAGTCTTGGCCAAACTTACAAACAACACCAAGTTGATTTACGCATTGTTTTTCTATAACACTCTGTCATTTTCGTTTTTTGTGGTAAGTTTTCACTCTCTTTAAAAGTTTTTGGAATAGGTTGTGCACATTGGAAGCTGACTTGACGTAAATGAAGTGTATACTTTAATTGTATGAGTTGATAAACAATAAAAATAGATCCGTTCACTACGTGATGCAGTTATTCCTGATTCTTCTCAGCACACCGGAACCAATCTTCATAGGAAGAGAAGGGTGCATTTTCTATTTGTTTTATCTGTTTTGCAGTTTTTATGGTGTTATATATTATTGTAAAGCGGTTTTATATAATCTTTTATTTTACATTCTTTTATAATTAAACTTTTATTTCATTGAAGTGTAAAGACTAAAGGCACTCACCGAATTTCAATAATGTGTAGTTATCCTGCTGTGCTGCTTTTGAATACTCTAAAACTCTGTTACTATATTTCTTGTATAGTATAAGTTTTAAATCTCAGCTAATTAAAATGGGCTGTGAGCCAAATTCAGATCCAATTGTTGGAAACGACAAATGAGAACAAATTTAACCTTTTTTTTTCCTGGCAACGCAAAAACTATATAAAAATAGAAAAAGAAAAAAAACAAAGTTTATATACTGCAAATTGGTTATTAACTGAAGTATATTCAATTATCGTTAAAACTTGTAAATATAAATCAAAACACACATGTTTTTTCGACCTTTTGGTACTTGACTCATACGATAAATGATAAACTTTTACAAAAATTTTGTTACGAAAAACAAATACCTGCTGGAAACAGTTTCTGCTCTGATTCTTACTCTGGTATACTTTGTAACTCTGGCTAAATTTTCTGCAGGCAAGTTTGTGGTATTTTCAAGATGTTTTTATCATCTTTATGACTTTTTTTTTCTCCACTTTTATTCTTATTACCAAGAATTGGAAGACTAACCTTGTTATACTAAACAATCTTTAACTCTTTTTATAAAAAATATTTAAAAATTTTAGATGAGGAAACGTACAATCGATGCAAAGCGCTAGTAAACGACGGTTGGTGGATCAACAATTCGGACCTTGTATGGCAACCAAAGGGTTGTATTCTAAAATCGTACTACCACGATGGTGACATAAATTATCCTCACCAAAACGAAAATACAAAACAACAAATAGCTCATTGTTATAGAGACCAGGTGATTGTGTTTCTTGGTGACAAACATATCAAGGATAAGTTTGATTCCTTTGTAAATTCGATTGGGTTGATAGACAATAAAGACAAAAGTGGAGTTGTAGTGTCGGATTTTCAAAATGGGCAAAAATACGAGCTGGTAGATAAGCGAATATCTATCGTATATTTCATGGATGAATTTCTCAATGGCAGAGACTTGCAAATAATTTTGGATTCGTATAAAAATCAAGCTTCTTTAATTGAGGACCGTAGGAGAGGTGTACAGGCGAATTCAAATATTGATCCGGTTAATGCTAATGATATAAAAATAAAGTGGACAGACTCAAATGGAAATACGTATTTAGATGTACCAAGTCTTTTGGTTTTGGGAGGTGGCCAAAAAATGTTACTTTCGACTGATAACATAGATGAGGGAAACAACAAAAACAATGACGATAATGATAATGATAATGATGGAAAAACAAAAAATAGCGCATCATTGGAGCACTGGATGGAAAAAAGCATCAAAAGCATTGTTTCGAGCATAGTAAATGTAAACCAACATGTGTATATATCACCAATTCCACCAATAGTTGTGGAGAAACTCGAGGGTGCTAAGTATCAACACTACAAGGAAGATTACGAATATGGTGTAAACTGGATGAACCAGCATATAGAAAGACTAATCAAAATTCATAAATCAAGCATCATTTTCCCAACTAGTTGGAGTAAAATGCTCAAACATAGATCTGGACATTCCACAGATGGAATTAGTTATTCAAAAGATATTACAAACAAAATGGTGGAACTTATTCATAACCGAATGTGTAACAAGATGAACGGGTTGGAAAGTACAGGAGATACACGCAAGGGCAACGAAAATGACGTTGGTAGTAACAGCAGTAGCGTGTCATACTGTTGCACAAATTATCACTCTTCACCACCTGGTGTATTAGTATGGATGGTATTTTTTTCACTGATAGTACTGATTCCGATACTCTTATTTCTGTTGAAAATCGAAAAGATACTAACAAAACGGGGTAGAAGGAACTCCCATCTGGCTGATTTTGTCAACAGATACTCAAGTACCTATCGCTCACTCTTTTCAATGCATTTTCAAAGGGCTCGACGGGGTAAAACAAGGAGATCGTTTCTAATCAGAGTATATCTACTTGGAGCTATCATTGCTTTGGGTATTGCAAATGAAAAGTCGCCATTGTTTGATAAAATATCTAGGACAAACTACCCACAGCTAAAATATACACTTTTGTTGATAATGCTTCTGGTTTCTCTAATATGTGTGTCAACCCGGTGCAAACTTGCGAAACCAGCAGGCAAATACAGTGATAGTCAAATGTATAACATGGCTGATACACATTATGATATTCAACACACCTCTATACATCATCAAAGCCATAACCACAATGAAAAGTTGAGAAAACAAACTTCAATACCCTTAAAATATAGGTTAATTTTGAATTCCACATTAATCTCTGAGTGGAGGGGTTGGGTAACGCTGATTCTTATCATCCAAAACTACACTTCTGCCAAGCCAATAAATAGCATATCATTTATCGAACTGTTTTTAAACTCGTGCTTGATTTTTCTAACAGCGTTCGACGTAACCACTCGTTTCCTTTCCTGTTCTCTGAACAATTACATGTACAATAACTCTGGAAATGTTTTAAATCCCGCGGCATCACCAACTCCAATATCAACACTACTTAAATCTCAACTTTTTCGCTATAACCTTGCCACAGTGGTAATGCTGGTTATTTTGGATTTTGATCTCAGCCTACCAAATCTTATTTACTATTCAGTATCACATTCTATGATTATTTTCTGCTCATGTATTACTACAAAATTGTTATCCAGGCGCGCTTACCCCGTATTTAGCCGAATGTTTACTTGTATAATAATTATTTGGCTGGGTCTGCTTTTAATTATTCCAATAATTAGTAAGTTGCTCCAAAACAACATATTCTGGTATTACTCGCTCGTGGTAGATTCTACGGTTGGATGTTTAGGTATTCTTTTGGCTTTTAGTCTATACACATATTTGGGATTCTCGAACAACTCTGGAGGCTTCGAAAACAGCACTTCAAATGATAGTGATATACCCAGCTTTGAGAACATAAAAAATAGTTCGAATATGGGTTATAAACTATTAGCCTCGCCAACCGGCCTTGGAGGTCTAGTGTTAAAGCTAGTTGTACTTGTTTCGGGTGTAATACTCTTGCTTTATTACTGCTTTTACTGCTATTCAACACTGCTCAAAATTAACCTAGCTAAAGATAATAGAGGTGGAAATGATATTTCCACGGTTAAATTACTATTCAACACTACCTTTCTAGTATCACTTCTCTACTCGGTTCGCATTGGCTTATTTAATATATCGCCTGTTCGGAAACAGTCAAAAGAGGAAAAAGCCTTAGACACATCCAATTCACAAACACCTTTATACTTTTACTATTCAATAATTTTGACTAAAGTCGGTAAATATTGGCTGGAGCTATTGGTTTGCCAGTTCATCTTTTTAACAAGCAACACGAACTCATCGCTATTGGTATTTTCTCCTCTTTACAACTATTTTGATGCGACAACACCTATTGCCACTAGTTACCAGACATTGTTTTCCTCTGCTTTTAATTTTGTAGTTGTATTTGTTGTTTATTTTGCTATTTCCAAATATCTTTTTCAAATTGTAAATAGGGACTAGAATTTTTTCATTATGTTGGTTATATACAATACCACTTTCTCTATATATCAACATATTATGCACCTGTGTTAATGACGAGCATATAAATTAATGGTTATTTATTTAGAAATAAAAATCTATAACAGAAAAAAAGATATAAATGTACGATACTATTATTCAACAAAACCCCAACAAGAAATGTTCAATGTCGATCTGAAACAGTAAAAAGCCCTTCAAAATCCATTTAGAATCCCCTAATTTAAGTGAAATAATTGCAAAATGTAAAAATGCAGTTATTTTTACAAGGAAATAAATAGTGAATCAGAAACAGAGATGAAAAAAAAGCTTACCACTTATGCATCTTCATAACAAGCTTGACCTTATTATCGACCTCCTGTTTAACTCTATATGAGTTTGCCATTTTGGCCTTGCGCTGCCTCTTTTGGTAAGGCTTTTCATAACGCTGCCTCATACGCAGCATTTGCCGTACGTTATTTTGCCTCAACAATCCCTGTAATCTTCTATAACCACCAACCACATTTTGACCAATAACATTTACAACGCGTCGGTTCTCATCTTTTGCCAGCTTGCTGTCGAGTGTTGCCTGTGGTGCTACTGCTTCCATTCTTCTAGAACTAAACGATGATGAGGATTGTGATGACAAAGTTGCCCTATTAGTATTGAAATTCTGAGTAAAAGGGATAGTACCACCTACTTTTGTAGAGGTAGCTTGATTTTGCCCTTGTTTGGATAATTGGTTGCCGCTTGAAAATGCTTTGTCTAGTACTTTTTGTTCAAAATCGGATCCCTCTCCACTACCATTCTTATTGATCACATTTGGAAGAATTCGCGCAGAATGGAATTGAGATTTGCTTAGTGTGGAATAAAAATTCGCTTTGCTGATCGCCCTTGTGATTCCAGAAAACATTTTACACTTTTTTCCAGGTCGCGTTAAAAAATATTCAATATTATTAACAAAATTCGCTACTATTTGGCGAAAGAAATTTCAACTAAAGCTTTCGCAGAAATAGTGAAGTATATCTTGGTTGAAAAAGGATAATATGAATCAACAACAATGCGGGAAATTATTTCATGACACTGATTAAAATCTGTAGATAAAAAATTTTCATATCATCCAAACAATAACTTGGTTAGTATGCAAAATTTTTTTCATCAAATAGTTGATAATTAAAAGAATATCTGCAATAGATGCTAATTTAAATATTGTTAAAAGTGACACGGTTTAAGCCAAAGGGAAAGTAGGTTAGAAATATATCTACTACTGTTTAATCTAGATATGTCACCAATCGCTTGATATTCTATTTTACATTAAATAATTTATCTCCAGATTTATGTTGTATTAAAATTAAATAAAGGTAAATAGAGTGTTAACAAGTAACCAAAAATTTCAATTTGAATAAATGTAAAGATGTATATGGCATCTGAGCAGGTCATTCTCCCAATTAATGATGTCATCTCTTCTTTAAATCTTAAAGCGATCTTATTTCATACATTAATATATCACAGATTGTATATTATTTTGTTAATTCTAATATGCTGTTGATTATACACCGTGGTGTAAACGATTACTATAAAAAATGAAACAGACAAATTAATACTGAAATAAAAAATAATCATTATCTTGGCTAGGAAGTATATTCGAGTGAATTAACATCTAAAGTTTAATTGCCACTCTCCAATAGAGGTCGAATCAATCACAATTCATAGTAGAGTACAACTACAAATCAGTGTAAGAGGAAGCAGAAGTAGAGAATAACTATAAAATAAAGTGGAAGGACTTAATGTCAGGAAATATAAAAGAAAGAAAAAATAGAAATAGTATTTAAAAGCCTTTCTTAACCGAGTATACTTTCAATATTCGTTTTTATAAACTTCATAGTGATCTCTATAATCCTAAGTATTTAGTATATTTACTTGGTGTTTGATATTATAATATCAATAATAAACAAAGTTAATACATTTAATAACGGCAATCAAAAATCGTTAAGTGAACCGAGAACTGCGTATAACAGACAAAATCAGTGCCATTGTAGTATAACAGCTACATAATTTTTGCTAACAAATCAATTCCGAATCTATAATAGGATAAAACTACCAATGAGGGCACGCAGAATCAATAGTAAAAAGCGATCTAGCAAAGTAAAGTAAATAGCAGAGCGAGTGCAGATATAAAGAACAATGGACAGCAAAAAGTGATACCCCTAGCATTTCTTAACTGTATGTAATTTACATATTTGTTTATCGATAAATTTAATACATTAGTAATTATTTTATTAGTGTTATAATAATAATAAATCGCTAAGTAAGCTATATTGTATTAAGACCAACTGTAATAAATAAATAAAAGAAAACGTATATGTAGAGTATATTCTGTTAAGTAAGGCCCCAGATGTTTTTTTTCATTGTCCCACCTCGTTATATTTGGTTTTGTAGTATAACGGCTACATACTTTTTGTTAGCGAATCAATTGCGATTCCTTAGTAAAAGATAACTACCAATTATAGCTAGCAGAATATATAGTAAAAATGATCTAAGATAGTAAAGTGAATAACAAACCGAATATAACGAGAGCGGACAACGAAAATAGCATCTGCAGCCTTTCTAACAAGAATATATTTTACATATACGTTTATATATACTTAATAATTGAAAATAGCACCTTACTGATATAGTTTACTTAGTGTTTTATTAGTATTATATCAATAATAAAAGGTATTTAAAACATTCTTCATACGGCAAACAGAACTAGTGAAGTGATCCGAGACCTGAGATAACTGACATAATCAGTGCTATACCAAACTCTGCCATCACAATAGCTGAAAAATATATAAGATAATTAATACATCTAC